>PVKA01015749.1:0-15080 GCA_004027165.1 Ctenomys sociabilis | reverse complement strand
GCTATCTTGCCAGCCCTTAACTTATTTTTTGATTGATAGGTAATGTGGCTACTTAATTTGTTAAGATCCCACAGTTTTACTGTTTATACTACTGACTGGAATACCCTTCCTTAAAGTGGTGAGAGTCTTCTCTCAAAGCAGTTTAACTTTGGAGTTAAATTGGCAGCTTCCTTGTTCATTTTTCCTTCAGTGATGAATGAACACAGTAGCTAGAGACTGATCAGGGAGGATGGAGAAAACTGACCTCTATGGGTGACCGACTGCAGCTATGTAAGCTAATGACCATAAGCAGAAAATTTTTATAGCTTTTTAAACTTAGGACATATGTTGGGACAGTAAAAGCTGAAGCAGTGGGAGCTATTGACATTGGGTGCTGTTCTCTCGAGTGAGTATGCAACAATGACTAAACAGCACAGGAGCAATCACTTGCAAGGCCTTTTTCCCATTGTGACATCCACTGTTTTATCCCATGATGAAGGAACGGGAGCACATGATTTCTATGGAAGAACTAGCTTGAGTTATTGAGTACGTAACTCAGGGAGCAATTATTTTCTAAAAATTATAGATCAGTTTTATAAAACAAACTTTGATCATTATGAGATCAATATGAATATTCAATCCTGTGAGTCACACATTGGTATGCTGTATGACTTTCTGGACTATCACAAAGAGTACAGACTTATTGAAATATTTTAAGGAAAAATAAATGTCTTTGTTGAATATTGTCACCTCTTTAAAAAGCACACAAAGAAGCTAGATGTATTATAAGAACACTAATCAGTCATAGAGTAAAATCAAGCCTGACAAACCATGAAGTCATAAATATGCATTCCAATCCTTAAATGTTACCTGTGATGGTTCATCTCAATGTCCTTTGGACAATCAGATCGAGAAATGCCCAGGAAAATAGTAAAGCCTGTTCAGGAACACTTCTACAAAGGTGCAGTCACCTGAGGGAGGACATATACCCTGGTTGACTGACATTCAATACAGTGGAAGCCTGGATGGGTGAAAAGCAGTAGGTGGAGGAAGCCCACCCATTACAGCATGCCTTTCCTGCTCTCCCTACTTCTTGACTCCATGACAGGAACAGCTCTGAACTACCACCCCAATCTGCCACAACATTCTCTTTCTACAGGCTTAATCTGGGTTTGGGCTTAGGGAGGAGCTGACAGTGGGCTGAAACCATGAGCGAAAATAAACTTTTTCAAGGACAATTCGTTTGAGAATTGGAGAAGTATATGAAATAATATAATGAATGTCAAGGCTCAGGACTTGTAAGGCTATTTTATAGCACTGAAAACCCATAGAATCAAGCCAGAAGTGTAATTGAAATGGGAAATTCTAGAAGACGATGTTGATACAACACTACTGTGTACAATATGTTGAATTTGTATCAAGACATCAAATATACATAATGTGTTATTACATTTTTTGCTGTAATCTAGATGAGAAAAACATGGAATATTGATAATTCAACATAAAAAACACAGAATTAAATGGAAATTCATGGGCAAATTTCATATACCAGAATAAATTTTATCTAACAAAAACCTTAATATGAGTAATAAATCCAGCATTAGGAAGGATTTGGGGAATGGGGGGAAAAAGATATAGACACACTGAGGAAAGATCTTATTTATAAAAGACAGGCATACTTTAATTACTAGATGAAGTAATTTAGGGAAAAGTTTGAAAGAAAGGCCAAGGTACTTTTAAGGTGGTGGTAAACTGTTAGGGGGGTTGTTATGAACTAAATCATGTTTTCTTCCTAAATTCAAGTAGTGAAGCCAACCCAACCTAGGCCCACACAACGTAACTGCATTTTGAAATACAATTTAAATGACACATTTAAATTAAATTGTCATTGTGATGTGCCTCGACCCATCTGATTCAGGCCCTGTGTACAGAGGACACAGGAAAAGAATCCCATGCAAACATGCCACAGGGACAGCTCAGAAGAGGAAGCAAGGCAGTGGCCATTGTCAAGCCAGGGAGGAAGGCTGTGGAGCAACCAAAGCTACCAGCACCTTCAACTTGAACTTATGGAGCCCAGGACACTAACAAAAGTCATTCCTGTTAAGGCACTGTTTATACTGTTTTATTATAATAGTCCCAGAAAACTAATACAGAGGCCAAAAAACTAGTACATGAATCCAGGTTTGAGACTGTGAGCACTTTGTTCCCAGAAAGGAGGAAGACATACATGGGGACAGGTCTTCTGCCTTTCCATGACAAAAAAATATATTATCTCGATTGTTAACTCTCTTGTGCCATCCTCAACTCCTGGTAACACTGACATTTTCTACTTTCAGTAAAGGCTAATACTAACACACTAATAGTATGTTCATATTTATGAAAGATAAATATATTGTGTCTAAAACACTGTCTGAAACCAGAACAAAAGTACATGCCTAACATACAGAGTAAGAAAAACACTGTGTTACCATAAGCAAGGAATGGGGGGGGGGATATTTTAAATTCTATCTTATATTGTCTCGGTATTCAGGAGGAAATACTGCTTCTCTTCATAGTTATCAGAATTCTCCATTTTATTGTCACGATTAGGAAAACACAGGTTAGGATAAATGTTCTCAAAATGCATATTTATCTATTTTATAAATATTACACTAGACTAACATTTAGTAGAATCTGTGAGTCAACTGTTATCCTCTGGCCTTGAAGGATCTAAGACATAATGGTTTTCATAGCTTCAAATTCTAATTTATAAATGGAAATCTGTTCATGTCACTTTGCACATAAAACGTTCTGTTGCATTTTTATGCCTTTCAGAAACAATTCCAAATTTGTCTATCTTTTTGATGAAAATCTGCAGAAAGCAACCTCTGAATAATTTATCAACCTAAGCCTACCTCATGCCAACAACCCCTATCCCTCCTGTATAATGAACACTATGACTATAATCTACTAGCCAAAAGCTTCAAGCCCTAGAAAATGCTACAGTGTGTCATGTGCGCATCTCCACATGCATGATTTCATCAGCCCAAGAGCAGCAGCGCACTGTCCTCACTTCCTTGGCCTGCCCAACTTCAGTGCTGCTCTTCTCCTTCCTTATCATTTGTTGCCTTTAGAAAGGATCACAGCAGATCACATCTGATAGACTGACCTACTCCACCATTGGGTCCTTCAAAGCCAGCAGAAAAGAATGACCTGCCTTCCATAAGCTTTTCAGGGGCAGAAAACAAAAACCTCCAAATGTTTTCCCTGGGAATTCATAGTCTTAGAGAGCCAAGAAAATGTGTTGAATCTAAATGAATTCAACATTATCCTTGATCCACAAGTACCTCCTATGAACTTCTAATAGCAATTTGAACTCAAGTGCTGAAAATCCCTGGGTAGGTTTCTTTCTCCACTTTTATGATTCTATAGAAAGCAGAAGACCTTCAGTTTCTAGATTAATATCAGAAAAATCCCTGTTTATTCAGACCTCAACAAATCATTTTTTAGCAGTTTCCTTCAAAAGAATGAAATATTTTGTTTTAATTTAATTTTTACATATAACTTTGAAACACATAGATAGATCTGCATAATACAAGAAAATCCAATATACAAAAATATTGCAAGCATACTTTTTCAAACTAGAAAAATTACAACTGTTGTGAGGACAGATCAAAGTGAAATTACAAATACCTTCATAAAATACAGCTTGCCCATACCCCAAAGTTCACTACATGATAAATGGAAAAATTGTTCTAAGTTAAGCAATGTATTTTGTTTAAATATTTATGTTCATTTTAATTTAAATCATAGCCCTGGAGAACAAAAACAATCTATATTAAGTATGGTTAATTATAAACTATCTTGTACATCTAGTAGATTACCTCAAAACACATAGTGTTCTAATTTTTTCATTTCTTTGTTGGTTGATTGACACATTGACTGCTTTTGGTACTAGTTGTACAACCTAGCACTTTTACACTGAGTTAAAACCCTGAACCTTGCCCCACATTTTTAATGACATTGGTCTTCCAATTTATTCACCCTACATTCAAACTAGCAATCCTTCAGCTGCAGTCTCCTGAGTGTAGGAATACCTAAATATAATATTCTCTATAATTAAATTCACATTGTTTAGCATTTCTACTCATACCCTGAAAATTATATTTTCAAATTTTTCATCAGAGCCATAATACATTTTTCAATGAAAACACATATTTTAAAGTGTGATATATAAAAGTTGAAAATAACAAAAAAACCTCAAAACACTGAAATACAGAGCACCAAGATGTAATTGTAAGCAAATACCATTTGACATTTCTATTACCATGTTATCCAAATGAATATCTCTGTATAAAGGAAACTAGTTACTGGAAATAAAACAGACTGGGGCTCTAATATTTTGTGTGTGTGACTTTACATCTTTTTGGTGATTTCAGCCCACTGGAGGGAAAAGGAATCTAAGAAAACCTTAAAATGTGAGGGCTGGAGTTGATTTTCCACTTGGAAACAGAAAAATAATTAAATAGAAAAAATGAATTATTATATAACAAATACTTGTGTCTAAAAGGCATCTTAATAGCCATCAGTAGTTAACTAATCTATAGATGAGAAAAGATACCTGTACTGGGTCATACAATGCCTGGGGAAAATCTGTCTCCAGGCTTGGGACCACATCATCTGTCCGATGGCACCGAGCTTGTGCCAACCTTATGCACTGGGATCTACTCATCCTCAATAAGTAAAATGCAGTGACTCCCTCGTACATCCACTCTCACAGCTCAGCTTGGTCTTTCTCTCATCCACTTGGAGAAGGCGACAGACAGTATTCATAATTTATTATTTCAATTATATGTGGGCGTAATTCTGCCAAAGTTGCACCGAGGCTCACCTTTCTAAGCTAATCTGGACCAAAAACCAAAGCCGAGTCACTCCGAACTTTTTACCTCCTGAAACACCAGTGAATTGAGTGAGTGTAGGAGGATCATGTGACCCTTATCCTACCTCTGCCAAAAAGTGGGACCAAATGAGGACTCAGATGGCTTTCCTGTTATTTCCCTGCCAGCTGTCCCTGCGGCCACATGTCCAAGACCTTATTGCTCCTCGCTCTGGTATTTTTACCTCCCTTGAGTTAGTTAATCTGGTTTGGGTTAGAATGGAAACTACTTCTAATTTTGATTTATTACACATTTGGGGGTTTCAATTTTAAAGACAGAATTATAGCTAGTACCTGGCATTTCAGCAGATGGACCATTTCAGACGAAAATGTACTGTCTAAGATTACTTTTTAGTGAAAATATATTAAAGATTAAATAAAACTTAAAAATTATCATTTTAATACATTGGGTGAGTTATTAATTGGTATATTCTTACAATAATCATTTATGCTAACTAAATATACAAATATATATATATAAATCACATAAAGTATTTTATACACAATATCTTTATCTTTTATTGTAATGATGCATTTAAGATATGTATATTAGAAAACTGAAAATTGAAATAACAAGAAAAAAGACAGTAAAATGATAGTAGCCCTAATTATATCAAGTGGAACATAGCGACAAAACAATGAGAATAAAAAGTAAGATAATCTTGCACTTAATTCCTAGAATTAATTCCTACTTAATTGTTAGAAATTACAGAATGATTAAGAACTGAATTCTGAAAACTCTTTGTCTAATATTAAGAACTTGTGCCATCAATGGTTTAATGTAACACTTGAAATTTGATCCATTCCATATGCTAGCAGTATCCTCCTCAAAGCTCTTTGAATGTAACCTACTTTAACTCCCAAAAGAACAAATGGCATCAGCCGGGCATGTGAGACCCTGTCTCAAAAAAGACAAAAAATAAATAAAAACAAATGGCATCAAATTGTGATCATTCTGCATGGGAGCTATGTTATTAACATACATGTACATGGTCTCTAGTATTTCATATTAAGTGTAGTCATAAAAAAGGAAAGTACGCAGAGGCCTCTATGGTTAATGAATATCCATCACTGAATATTCATGACTTGAAAAATTTTGGGTTGATGCAATGTGTTCTAACAGTGCATCATGAAATAATGTCTTAATAAGGCACTGCCTGGGTCAAGGGTATTATCTAATTTGAGTTCCAAATTATCTAATAATTCACATGCCTCTAAAATCCACGTGTATCAGCCCTCAATTGCTGCTCCTATTTTTCTATATTCTTTTCATTTGCTCCTATTATATGCTGGTCTTGTGATGATGTTCAGGAATCAACACTAGGTAATCAAATATGATAGAAAGACAGTACCAAAGTTTCGTGTTGCAGTTATAGAGGAGGGAAAAGTTGACTGGTATAAGATTACACTGATTGTGAAAATAGTTGAAGAACTTTGATATGAGCTGAATAACACTGAGATGAAGGCCTAGACATCAGTGAGAAATTTAGTCTCTTTTAATTTAATCTTCTTCACAAAAGTTAAGTGCTTGGTTGTATGATTCAGTGAGTATATATTTATGCATTTAACTTAATACATTTTTATGAACTGTCTTCATAGTATAAAACTTTAGCATATGATAATATTTAGTCTTAAAAAGAAAAGAGTTGTCACATAAATTTACTTTAAATTAAATATAACCATCAAGGGTTTTTGGGGAGGGGTTTAGAGTAGGTTTGACTTATGGGCATCTGCCAAATGTTTGCACAGCCGTGTACTATAAGTTTTGTTCCTAGAGTGGCACAATTGGAAGCTGGTGGAAGTGTTAAGAGGAACCTAGCAAAGCACTTAGCTGGAAAGGGCTAGGGGTAGCATGATCTTGAAGGAGCTGTGGGACTCAGCCCTTTCAACTTTCTTTTGTTGTTTTTTAAATATAATAAAAAATAGTAAAACATAACATTAGAAATGATGCAGAATTTCAATAAATAATAGGAATTCAATGGTTGTGGTATTGCATATTTTTGTCTTCAAATAAATTGTTCAGATTACCCGATACAAGCATGCAAATTGGTCAAACAAGTTACAAAAATTAAGGAGAGAAAAAATAAAATTAGGCATTAACTACTCTTTTCAATATGCTAGCAGAAATCATTAGTACAATTATCCAAACTCTCCTGTGTATATACATATATAGGTCTTTCTCTATTTCTTTCTTCTTCCTTTTCTCCTTCCTTTCATCCTACTTGTTCCTTCCCTTTCAAAAGTTTCTTTCCCTTTCACATAAAATCTGTACCTTTCAGATTTTATTTACTCTTTCTCATTCCTACACCAGTGCACTTCCCATATAAGAGACTGGTTTTGACAGCCCATAATAGGACCAAACAATAGATCCAACTGACTGTGAACTCCACCCTCCAAAGTGGTGAGGAAGAGCAAGCCTCTTCACTCGGTGTAAATTGATTACCTCAGTTACTGGTTATAGAAATCAAAAAGCTGTCTAACACAATAGGACACCTCATGTCTTTTCCAAGGTTACACTTCAGTGTTGAAGGAAAAACATTGAAAAATCAGGAAAAAATAGTAAAAATAGTTCCCCTATTTATATCAAATGGAACATAAAGATAAAACAATGACAACAAAAATCAAGATCATCTTGCACTTAATTTCTTCGGCTGAGACGCTGAGAAAGCCATGAAGATGCAGCTGGAGCACAAATGTGATGTATCATCAACTGAAATGCCATCTCCTGTTTGGCAGAAAATGCCACTTGGTTAACATATAATTATTACTGACTAAAAATAGCCCTTGCTGCAATTATCTCAGCTTGCTGTAGTTCTTTGGATGATTATGTTTCAGAGTGGTGTTTGTGTGCAGTCAACAAGCATTTCTAAAGAGATAAACACAAACCATTGAATTGCCTTTTCCCTAAGCTTCAATGCAATTGTGTTTCCTTCATTTGACTTGTAAGAATGGCTAACGTGGCATATGGTCACATAGATAAATGTAAGTTGCCTGAAATGAGGCTCTTGTTGTATGAAGAATTATTGCATGCACCACTATCAGTGAAATTCCCAAATTCTTCAGTAACTTTCAAGAACTTACCTATGGGAAATACTGCATCAATTAACTTTCACATAAGAACTTAGAAATAAGTTCCTCCTCAGGCAGACCCCAGGAACAGAGTTTGAACCCTGGCATGCCATGCCAGCCCTGCCCCTGGGACATGCTGAGATAGTGATTGAGACTGGGCATGCTGGCACATACCTGTAATCCCAATGCTGGGGAGGCTTAAAATAGAAGGATCACTATGAATCTGATCTGTGTAGTGAGACCTTGCAGACTCTTACTCAATATACGAAAAAAAAAACTTAGGAAATAATAAAGGGTATTATACTACAAATTGGTAAGCTAAATAATGATGTGTTTTTTGTGATACGAGGGATTGAACACAGGGCCTTGCATTTGCCAGGCAGGTGCTTATTGTACTTAACTCTCTTCCTAGCCCATAAACAAAGACATTTTAACCAATGGTAGGTAAGATTTGTTGAGTAATCTTATAGATTTGACTGATGTACCAAAAACGCTTTCAAATAGGCTCTAAGGTACAATCATATATTGAAGACTATTCTTTCATTTGAAAGTAAATCAATAGATTTCCAGTTCTTTCAAGGGCCTCATGCATAATAATGAGGTACCCTAGAATGCAAGTGCTATTTTATAACTACAGTGGTCCCTCAAATATCATGGAAGTTAAATTCTAGACACCCCTGTGATAAGTGAAAATCAAAAAGTGGCAATGTTATGTTTATTAGAATATTTATTGAAATATTAATAGTATATTATTGGAATATATATTGTATATGTATTTAAGTCTTTATAATCCCTTCCCACAATCTTATAAACATTTCCCACACTTTTAAAAACACAATGTTCTACACTGTTCTCTAAACTCACAGAACTATGTAATTTTAACAACATACATATACTCTACGGTACTGCAAAATCACATAGTATAACAAAAATCCACGATAAATAAATTAGATGAATATTTTTGAAAACCCGCTGAACAATAAGTTTGTGAAAGCTGAACAACTGTAATGGATTTCATCATCCATGAGCATTGATCAGATTAGACTCATACCCTCCTATCCCCTCAATGCTGAGGGTGATAACTATGCTTCTTCATCACAATAGGTTCAGTGAGATTATAATTTATCTAAACATTTATTTATTAATTCATTATCATGTGTTGGGTTGTGTTAGGCACAGGTGAGGTATGGCCTACTCTTCTCCAACATAAGTA
Organism: Ctenomys sociabilis; assembly: GCA_004027165.1. Taxonomy (NCBI): domain Eukaryota; kingdom Metazoa; phylum Chordata; class Mammalia; order Rodentia; family Ctenomyidae; genus Ctenomys; species Ctenomys sociabilis. The sequence continues at coordinate 5,904 of PVKA01015749.1, read as the reverse complement.
CTTTCTGGCATCATTTGAATAACATTCAAATTTGACCCCATGATGCAATGGCCTCTAAATAACATCTCTGCACTTTTTTTGACTATTTGAAAGTGCAGTCTATGTTCAGTCTAAAACCCCTTTAGAAGACACTATTTCAGTCATAATAGTGCATTTATTGAGTTGATTACACCTTTTTCATCTTTGAATATAACTTTCTTGATCCTTTCTGAAAGTTCTTAATATTTATGTGCTTACAGATTCTCTCCGCAATTTAACTAATATTTGCAACTTCTTCAGACAAATCTTCCCCAACTTTCCAGTGTGCCTCAGTCTCCTTTACATCAGCTTATACCTATATGTTCTGCCAAATCTTTATGTGTTCATAGGTGAGCATCCTTTGAGTGACTGTACCATGACTGTGATACTAGAATAGCCAAATAATTACTCTAGCATAGTGCTGGGTGTGGTTCAGAAATTTAATGAAAAGAGAAGTCCCATTCTGGGTGCAAAAGGCATCAACAAATAGCTCAGATAGAGTAAAAAATGGAGAGTACAGCCAATGTGCACCACCTATGTGGAGTGGCAGATCTGATGGTACCCTGTTCCATGGTCTGAAAATGCAGGTGGACATTAGGCAGCTGCAGAGATCTGATAAGTCTGGTGTGCACACAGCACCTGTGCAAAGCTCTGCTGAGCTGCAGCTGGCTACTCCCACCAGCTACAGGAGCCTTGGTGAGCCCAGCCCTGCCACACCCATCGTGGAAACCTTATTGACCCACAGTCCACCCCTTTCCCACCACTGCTGAGACCAGATGATCATTGGGAGCTTCAAAAAAGCTAAAATGAAGAATTAAAAACTAACGTCAGTCCTCCCACCACCCCAGAAAATGTTCAAGAGACAATAACATAGGAGAACATGGAAGTCACACACCTGAAACTTCTGAAGTGACAGCAACTGAAGTAAAGAAACAAGTTCAGCTGGGTATAGAAGAAAAGAGATCAGAAATAATCACAGGAAAAAGAAAAGAAATGACAATTGTGAAAGAATTGTTTGGCATATCTAAGGAATACATAGATTAAAAAAGAATAGAGAATCGAAAAATGATGGAAACATTAAATTAAAAATATAGGAAAGAATTAGAATGCATGGAATTCAAACACTTATCTAGGAAATTCTAAACAAAAAAAGAAAGAAAACTGGAAAAACTGCTTAAAAGATACTGAAGAGTAACTTTCAAAACTTGAAGTCACAAGCTTTGTTAATAAATATGTAAGGAAATATTTCTTAAACTACCAATGAAACAGGAAATAACAATTCAGCAAGTACAAGATGATGCAAAGAAAAATAGTGTAAGACTAGTAAGTGTCAATTGAAAAGCAACAGTCTGCACAAGTGGCATAAAAAGGCTATTTTCAGAAGCAGTAGCACAAAATTTCCCAAGCATGACAAAAGAATCTGCCATACATTTTAGTGAGTTATATAGAACTCCAATTAGTCATAATCAAATTTAAAATACACCTTGACAGTTCCATTGTCTGTGTCATCCATGTGGATGAGTCACGGCCAATGCTTGACCAGATTGCTCACTGTGAGAGCTTGAGAGAAAGTTTTTTCTTCATGTGACTCTCCCTAGGCACACTTTAGAACTTCAATCTCTTTCCTCTGTGGCTCCCTAATCTTCTTGTTCAGAAAATTTGGAGCTCACCTGAGTTTCATGATGTTACAGTACAGGTTCTCCTATGTTCTGAGTCTTCGCTGACCTTGAAAGGCTAGGGCCAAAATGTTGGCTGGCCTTGTGGCTCTTCTATTTCTCCAACTCCGATTTGTGATCTTAGGTTGTTAACCATCCAGAAGAAAAGCTGATAAGTATCCTGCAGCATATGCCATTCACTTTGCCTTATCTGATTAAATTGATTTTACTTGTTGGACGTTTCCTTTTGTATTTCTGCTTTTCGCTTGTTATACTAGGGAGACTATACGTTATTTACACATGTGTGTCTGGTTTATTTCACTTATGAGTATATGTTCAAGTGGCATCCACTTCAGTATAAATGCTTCAAACTTATCATTCTTAATAGCTGAGTAATACTCCATTATATAGAAATACCACATCTTTTTCAACCATTCCTTATGTCATGGACATCTTGGTTGTTTCCAAGATTTTGCTATCACACATTGTGCTGCTATAAACATAGGTACACATATATCTCTATGATACAATGTATCCAGATCCTTTGGGAAAATTCCCAGTAGGGGGATAGCCGGCTTGAATGGGATTTCTAGCCCTACTCTTTTGAGGAGTCTCCATACTGACCTCCACAATGGTTGTACCAGTCTACATTCCCACCAGCAGTGGAGAAGTGCTCCCTTTTCCCCACAACCTCTCCAACATTTGTTGTTGGTTGATTTCCTTCTTTCCATTCTTTCTGGAGTGAGATGATATCTCAGTGTTGTTTTTATTTGCATTTCACGAATGGCTAGTGATGTGGAGCATTTTTTCATATATTTGTTTGCTTCTTTAATTTCGTCCTCTGAGAAGTGTGTATTCATCTCAGATGCCCATTTCTGAATTGGGTCTTTAAATTTGAGGGCCCTGTTATATCTTAGTTATTTATAAATTCTAGACAGTAGTCCTCTGTCTGATTGCTTATTAGTTAGGTGTCGAGTTCAAGCACCTAAGTTAGTTGAATGTGAATGGAGTGCCCACTTTTGACAGGTGTAGACAAAGGAAGGGCTGTAGAAAGAAAAAATCATGATGTGTGTGTATAGACAGTACAGTTGGGATAGATAACGCTGTGCTTCTACATAATTCTATAAGAGGCAAGATCTGCACTAATGGTGGTTGGACAGGATATTATGTCGGCTTTTAGTACTATGGTCATCCACTTGGTAAATAATTATTGAATTTTTGATATAATTCAGGTTTAAAAAAATAAGATAAGTAAGCAACTACACTCTTAATTCACTGATAAGAGATATCTGCTAAAATAATATCTGTAAATATAATATCATGTATGCACCATGTACAATACAAAAACGTTATGAAAACAGTTTGCAATGTATTAATTCATCGAATCTGTATGGTTAAGGTGTCTTGAAACTGTCTGATTGACATTTGTATTTTAATAAAATAAAAATAAATGATGCCGGGCGTGGTGGCGCAGGCCTGTAATTCCAGCACTAGGGAGGCTGAGGCAGGAGGATTGTTGTGAGTTCAAGACCAGCCTGAGCTACAAAGTGAACTTAAGGCCAGCCTGAACTGCACAGTGAGACCCTGTCTCAAAAAGACAAAAAAAATAAAATAAAATAAAATAAAATAAATGAAAAAAAGAGAAAAAATAAAAAATAAAAGTAAAAAAAATAAATAAAATACACCTTGACATATAGTAATCAAGATCCAACAAACTCAGCAAAAGCACTGAACACTCAATCTGTTAAAGAAAAGACTCATTAGAATCACATCAGATTTCTCAATGTACATCATCAAATCAAAAGTGTTTGGAGTGAAGTATTTCAGGTTCTGAAAGAAAATAAGATCAATCCAATCCAGATCGATGTACTCTCTAAAGCTGTCTATCCAGTTTAATGGTGAGATAAGACACTTCCATGAAAAGGATGGAAAAAATTCATGACCATCCAACCAGCCCTACAAAGAGTACTGACAGATATTATAGAAAGAGGATAAAACTACCACAACTTCAAGGATAACAACAGAAAGGAATCACCAAGCAGCGAAAGCAATTAAAAAGAGGGGATAAGTACAGTACCTACAGTAGGAAAATAATATTACAAAGTCTTTCTCTCTCTCTCTCCATAAATATAGATAGATAGATAGATAGATGATAGATATAGATATATAGATATATCTGTTGTAACTATCACAGAGCTAAAGAAAACATCACATGATCATCTCAAAAGTCACTACAAAGTTTCATACAATGTTCAACATTCACTCATGATAAAAACCCTACAAAAAATCAAAATAGATGGACTTTTTTTAAATAGATGGACTTTGCTTCAACCAATAAAAGCCTTCATGACAAAACAACAATCTATATCATACATTAAATGGACAAAAACTGAAAGCCTTCATTTCAAAATCAAGAACAAGATAAAGATGTCAACTGTCACCATTCCTGTTCAATTTAGTTCTGGAAACATTAGCTCGCACAATTAGACAAGAGAGCAAAATGAGAGGAATAATGATTACAAAGGAGTATGTGACACTATTAATCTTGGCAGATGATGTTATACTCTACATAAAAAAGCCTAGAAATTCTACCAAGAGACTTATAGATTTAATAACAAAATTTAGTAGCATAGCTGGATACAAAGTCAACATTCAAAAATCACTAGCATTTTTTTTCACAGACAAAAACACCAAGACAGGAATTAGGGAAACCATACCTTTCACAATGACATCCCACAAAAGTGAAATGCTTAGGAATCCATCTCACAAAAGACATAAAGACTTATGCAGTCAAAATTGTAGTATTCTGAGAAAATATATTGAAGCGTATGTCAGAAAATGGAAAGATATGCCTTGCTCATGGATAGGAAGAACCAACACTGTTAAAATAGCCATGGCTTCCAAGTGTTATACATATCCAAAGCAATTATGATAAAATGCTATTAGTATTCCTCACAGATCCAGAGAAAAAAACTTCCTAAACTAATTTGTAATCAGAATAGACCTGGAATAGCAAAAGCAATCCTGTGCAATAAAGAAAAGAGAGGGGGCATTACAATCCCTGAATTGAAATTACATGCAAATCTACAGTAATACAAACAGGATGGTACTGGAATAAAAACAGACTTGAGCATCAATAGAACTGATTAGAAGATGGAGACAAAAGTATAAATACAGTATCCACCTTATCTTTGACAAAATAGCTCAGCATGTTTACTGGAAGAAACAGCCTCTTTAATAAATTGTGCTGGAAAAAACTGGCTTTGCACATGCCAAAGGCTAAAACTAAAACTACAGTCAAAATGGAATTCAGATAATATTAAAACTAAAACATAAAGTCTTTTGTGAAAAGGGAATGAATCTGTTCAAAAGGAAGGAATTACTGAGATGAGGAGGAAAGGAGAGGGAGAAATGGGGAGGAGGAGATATATCTATGTACATATGCAGGATGGTGTAGATACAGGTACTGTAGATTTCTGGCAGTCTATGAAAAGAAATATGAAATGCTTTTTTCATTTTTTTCTCTTCCTTTTTTCTTAATTTCTTTTTTTAACTTTGCATACATGCATCTGGTAATCTGTACAACTAAGAGGAAAACAACACTATATAATACAACAAATATTTTTGAATTCATGTTGTTTTGTTTAATGAAATTTTGTATCTTTTCTAATTGTTTATTGTCACTATACTGTATTCTCTTTTAAAAAATACATAATAGTAAAATGAAGAGAAGAACAGAGGTTTGCTGCCTGCTGCTGGCCGTGCTGTCAATTCTTTCTCCTCTGGCATTTGCTCAACCTTGAAGCCAGCCAACTATGAACTGAGACTTCTACATGCTGAGCTAAAACAAACTTTAACTTGTGGGTGTTGCATATTGGGTCACACTGATGAGAAAAGTAACTAAATGCTAACATCCCTCAGTCACATCCACCGAGTTTCTTTTACTTTTTCATGACTATTGTCAACATATTTTTCATTTGGTTAATACCTTTATTATGTGAGCTCAGATTCACTTCATTATGATATCATGTTTAGTACTAGCCACTGGGAAAGGACTTCTCTAAAAAACACAATAATGCAAAACACTGGGCACAATGGCTAGCTTTAAGAAGCACAAGGCATCTCACTTAACTGCATATAAATTATAAATATTTTAGTAATATATTGTATCCTAAACTGCATGAGACATGCTTAACCTACCTTTTTTCTTTTTTTTTTTTTTTTTTTTTTT
>PVKA01015748.1:0-49348 GCA_004027165.1 Ctenomys sociabilis | reverse complement strand
AGGGATTATTGCCATGTTCATTACCCAGTGTTCTTCACATTTTATATTTGCATTTGGAGCCAAGATCCCTCTGAGGTGCTACTTTGCTCTGACTTTGAGCAAACGATTTTCATGCACCAGGTGGTCAGAAGTGCTTCGCTCACTGATTGTCCCTCGTATGCCTTTTGTGTGCAACTAAGTTCCATATGTCCATTCTCACTTCATGAGAATTTCCAAGAATTCAAATTGGAATGACATCTTGTCATTTGTGTTCAGCTACATAGTTTACTATTCTTCCAGTTTTGTCCTTCGTGGGTTGCCATTTGTGATATTTTCCATTGGGACATGGGTGGATCAATCATACTTTCATGCAGTGTGTGGATGCTGCTTTGGTGCTAATGTGAGCTTTTGTCTCGCACAGAAACGTACTATGCCAATGCCTGTCCTGATCCCCAGGAAGAGAACTCTCTAGGCTCTGTTCCTGAGTGGACAGCCTCCACCAAGCCCCCTGATGCCAAGACACCCTGCCCCATACAGACTTCCGACAAAATGCCTGAAATGATTATTTGTGCATCAGACAAGAAGGAAATATGCAGCACCCTGCTTCTCAACTTGCCTGTCAATAAATGCCGGGCTCCTGTTCTGAGCACCAAACTAAATGCGACCATGTCTATTGTGTTCTCTCCCCTGTACATACGAATAAACTATCCTCATGTGGATTCAAAGCACATGCCAGCATCCCTCAGGCTAAACTGCCACCATATTCCAAAGTCAGAATCCGGGAACCAGGCAAGACATCTGTTCTCATCGTGACTCAGTAAGAAAGGGAAGCCACTCCTTTGCAACATCCCAGCTGAACCCATGGTGACCTGCTTGGGGGATGTGCAGCTTCCCCAGCTGCCTGAAAGGCTCAGTCTGGAAGTGCTCTGTGCAGACCCTGGGATCCAGAGAATAGTCAGATTCTCTTCTACCCATCTTGCCGGATTCCCCTGAAACCATTCACTCAGAACTATGTTGTGTCCCATCATGTACAGCCTAGCCACATCCAGTCATTCCAAGCAGCTTGGCTCCCTGACATGAGCCATCAGCTGGCAGCACTGCGGGACTCTAAGATTTCCTCTTTCAATCTTCTTGTGAAGTGTAGCATTAGTGGGCAGAGCCCTCATACGCTTATGAGAGCCAAGTTCCAGGTGTGGTCAAGGAGGTCCATCTGCTTTCTTTTTCTTCAGCATCAGCGACTAGGCGTGGGTGCTCCTCCACTGTGGTAAGTCCTAGCACCAATCCTCAGACGACTTGAAAGTGACTGAGAGACCAAAGGCGGGAAACGGACCATGAACAACTGTGTCCCAACCATCTGTACTTCTCAGTTTGTGATGTTTGTAAATTGTGGAACCCCTCATACAAATACACATATCATGGTGAAATGTTGAGTGTGTGAATGGACATAACCCACAGTGTGCGAACTGTGAATTCGCTGTATTAAAGTACATGGCTTTTGATGTTGTTTGTTGATGATTTTGTTGGTTGTTTTTCGCAAAACCTTTTCATTGGTAGATAGTTTGGAAAACTGACTCTTGTACTTTTCTTTCAGGCAGATCAAGCAACCTATTTAACTGGAAATTTTCAGAATTTCCAATGGTGCCCTGTGTTCTTTCTGCCAGTTTCTAACAAAGACTTGTCAATGTTTCGTACTTTAGGCGTTTGTCATTAGAAAGAGCAATCATGTCTTGAAAGATTAATAGACAAGTAGTTTTCTGGATTTTTCTCTACCATTTCCCCAAATATTGTACTCTACTGTTAAATCCATAATATTTTGCTGCACACAGACAGGTCTACAAATTTGAGACTGTGTACAAGTGTTTCAGCAGCAAGAAATTTGTGGAATTGAAACAATGATGGTCTTACCCGGGGTATGCAGAAACCTGACTTGTGAAGCACTTTCACTGCAAACATCAGTAACATTTGGGGCTATCAAATCTCAGCGGACTAAATAACTACTTTAGCAAGTGCAAGGAGGAGGTTTCATCACTGTCTATCATGCTCCACCAGCCCACCCCTATGGTACCCTAAGCCACCGAACAGGGAGCACCTAGGTGTGTTCATGGTTGCCTATAATCCCTGCCTTCACTCAGGAGGCTGAAAACCGCACAGTCAATAGGAGTTCCAAATGTATAGTGAGACCCTTTCCAAATAAATAAATGTAAAATCAATGATGTTTCTGTACATCAATAATAAATGCACTTGCAAATTATTCAGTAACACCATTCCATTGATACTATTTCAAAATGATACATTTAGACAGAAATAGGACCTAAGGAGAAAATTAAAGAACTCCCAACCATGAAATTGGAGAAGACAGGGCAAAATACAAAGATCTGTCAAGTGCATTCATCAGCAGGAACAATACTATTAAGATCGTGGTCTTGTTAAAAGCAATCTATAAATTAATGCAGTCTCCATCATCATATCAATGACATTCTAAAAATAATAGAAAAGCATTGGAATAATTCTTTCGGAAACATAAAATAGCCATGAAAGCCAAACAATCTTAATGAAAAGAAGAGAACCTTGTGGTATTACATCACCCCATTTCAATTTAGGCAACATCTCCACTGTACCAACTATGCATGTTACTGACAGAGGAGGTCAGTAAAACAATGGAAAAGAGTACAGAAACACCAGCCCGTGCCATCTGACTCTTGCCAAACTGTGGTACAAAGACATACACTGTCAAAAACATAGTCTTGTTAATGAATGGATCTGAGGGATAATGCAGCATGCAAAGTTTAAAATACATGTTTAGCTCATTACAAAAATTATTTTACAAGAGGTGTAATTTAGCACTTGATATGTTGAAATGCTCATGAAAAAATACACGAGAAATACTTGCAGTCAGAGACACAGGCAAAGATGTTCTGAATAAGGCTGTACTCAGTGAGTTTGTAGTAACCTCTCTTACACTTGTCATGGGTGTAACTTTCTGGTAACCTATGTGATAAATGAAAACCAGTGAAGTAGCAACTTCATTTTTTTACTGAAATTGGATGAATAAGGCTTTTATTCATTTTTTTCGTTTTCAAATTTCACATTTAACATTCTCACCAGTGTAATTCAATCCTACAATGTGCAAAGGGATAAGAAAGTGCCACAGTAATTCACCATCCTTTGAGATTGTACCTTTCACACCAATGTCTTCTTGAGTTCTTTTGATACTAAAATTGCTTCTTATTCATGGGAACTGAATTGCTTCTGTTGGGCTGTTTCTCATGAGGCTCATATTAAAAGATATTTCACCATCTTTGCTTAGTAATTCATATTTGCTTCTTTCACAACAAATAATTATGTCATTGAAGTTAAAGCTTCCAAATATAACTTATTAATAGTCTTCTAATTAAACTCTTATCAGGATGAAAACACTGTGCCACATCCAAATAACTTACAATAACCAAGGTTTTTCCCTGGAGAAACAAGTCCATTTTTTGGTGGGGAGGCTGTTTAGTGAAGAATTTCTTTTATTTTATTTCATCTTAATGAGAAAAGAATTATCAATGAAACATTTTGAAAAACAGGTTAGTAGGACTTTTACAGTAATTGATATATTGCTTATAATTATTGTTATAGTAGTTATTCAGGGGACCAAATGCAGATATGATATCTTGTTTAAAAATATTAGTATAAGCCTTTCTTTTCAATGAATGAAATAAAACAGCTATATATCCTGTCTTCTGCATATATAATACATATCTAATATGAAAATGACCCTTTATTTGTACTCCTTTTTTGTTGTTTTGTTTTGTCAAAGATGGGTGTTCCACTGCAGTTAGAGAAGCCATATTTGGAGAAGTCTTTAAAAGACATCCTCATATTTGATGCCAAACCAAAGATTGTATGTACCTGAATTCAGCAAACTAACCCAAAATAGTCCTATTGTTCATAATAGTAGTGAGTTATCAGTACAACTGGAAATTGTCTGAAGTTGTTGACCTGGCCCTTTTACAGTTCAGTATATTAATATAGCTTTCATTTTAATAGTGCATGCTTACACTTTTCTGCTAGATAGTTAAGACAAAGTCAAAGAAAGATGTATATAACTAAAAATGTCACTTCTGCTATCTGACAGGGCTATTAAAAACCCCTCAGTATTTACCTTATACAGGTATTTACATTTTAGAATATCCATTATTGTTGGAAATTAGGTGTTCCTTTTTGTGTCTAAGGTGTTTAATATTCAGCAAAATAGTGATGTTAATTTTAATGGCATCTCTTACAGGGTAATATCATTATGCTTCTCTTCTGGATGTTTAACAACTAAAGTTCACAGCTAAAAAATTAGTGATATCTATGGATGAAAAGAGAAACCAATATTTTGGCCCTAGTCTTTCAAGTTCAGTGAGGACTCAGGACATAAGAAAACCTCTGTTGTGACATCTTGTATCTAAGTGGGGTCACAAATTTTCTGATGAAGTAGATTATGGGGCCATGCAGGAAAGTGATCCTCCATGCATAGTGTGCTTATGGAGAGTCACCTAGAGCGAAAATAAATTCTCTCAGGCTTTCACAGGGAGGAAATTGGTCAAGCAATGGCCATAACTCATCCAGATGGCTGACACTGACAAAAGATCTACAAGGCACTGCCTGTATTTTAAGGCTTTATTCTCATACTCTTATCAACCTTTCCCACACTTTTGAAAACACTTCTAATATTCTTAACCATTTTCTAAACTTGTAAACCTACATAATTTTAACAACATATGTATACTGTATGATACCGCAGAATTATACTTAGGTACTCACAAATGAATATACTACTCCATCTTGAATGGTGAAGGCAATGATTTAGCTTAGCAGGACTGATGACAATGAAAGTTATTTAGATAAGGTGAATGCACTGCATATTTAAGAATAGTGTCATATATGCCATGGAGTACACTTCTACATTGTTTTACAAACAAATGCTATGGTTCCCAAGCCAATCAGCATCCAGGATACAGAGGACAATGCTGTGGTTATGAGCCAATTGTGTACTATGTACCATTTCACATGGGCAAACTAGTTTCAGTGGTAGCCAGCACATTTCTTTTCAGGGTGTGTATTCGTCTACAAGGAAATACTTCCTGAAGTGGCTGGTGAGACAGCTCAGTGATCTAAAGTGCCTACTTCGGGAAGCTTAGGCAAGTGCAGGGACTGCTGTTCAATCCCTGGCACCATATGCAACCTTAGACCCACCTTCCAGGGCAGTTGACCCAGCCACCAAAAAAGAAAAAGGAAAGAAAAAAAAGTGCATACCATAATCAGTTTTTTTAAATTTGATTTCAGATTCTTTTAAGGTCCAGCCAGATAGCTCAGCAGACTAATGTAACTGCTTCAGCAGAGCGCAGAGGCCAGCGTTCAATCCCCAGCATGCCACACCAGCCGCACCCCTGGAGTGCACTGAGAGGGCGATTGAGACTGGGCGTGGTGGTGTGCGCCTGTAATCCCTGACTTGAAATGCTGAAAACTGGTGAATTACTATGCCTCTGATCAAGTAGTGAGACCCTGTACACCCTTTTGACCCTGTCCTAAATTCTGAAAAGAGTTCCTTTTAAATGTTTGAATTAATATTTTAAATGTTTTCATATTTTTAAAAATCTTACAGGCCAAATCATTAAAGCCATAAATATTATGAATGGAAACTATGTATATGGTACTGTACACTACCACAAAATCCCATGGTATCATGAAAAATCCCCAACAAATAATTTAAATTAATTATTTCTGTACCTGGGAAACAGTGAGTCCACCAAAGTTAAACCACGAAATAGCAAGGGATTACTGTATCAAGACTCAACAGCTAGAGCATATCAAATAAACTTCTTTCCAACAAAGGAAATAGTTTCCAGAGTGAAATGGCATCCTACAGAATGGAAAAAGTCTTGACAGCTCTCATTCCAAAATTAACACTGAGAATATACAAGGATTCTAAATAAATGTAAACCAGTAAACCAAACAATAAATATAAGAATAAACAGAGTGAACACTTTTGAGAAGGAACACAAAGTTCAAAAAAACAAAATAAAAAATAGGCAACATGAAAGTTAAAACTTTGAGACTGTTGGAAAATGTTATTGTGCACCTGAAATAAAATGGAAGCTTTCTTGTTTTGGATATTTCATTCCTCACTTGTTTGTCCATATATTCTTTCATTGTGTTGTGTAACTTTGCTGTATAATATTCATTTTGCAAATACAAAGGAAATACATCAGTTCACTAATCTTTATGTGACTATATTTTATTTAAAGGCTACTATGGAGCAACTGTATTGCAAAATTTGTAGAACTTTGGGTGACAACTGCTAAGTTTACACATCATTTAAGCTTATTCATGAAAATGGACTCCCATAGCTAAATATCAGGTTAGTTTTTTTTAATATATTGTAGATTATTTCTAAAAAGATATTTTAAATAATTTTTACAATCTTTCACAATAAGATTCAGGGGCAATCCATACTCTGAAAACTTGGTCATTTCTGGCATTTTAATTTTGCCTTGATGGCATGTGCTACTTTGTGGTGGCTACATAATTGCATTCCCTTGATTACTAAGATACTTGAACATCTTTGCATAAGTGTTTTCTTGAACCTTTTCTTTGCTCATGTTCTGTCTTATCTATCTTTCTCATCATCTTCCTTTATTCCAATTGTCTCTTTTTTCTTGATGAAGTGAAGAACTTTTATGTATACTGTATGTGGTCCTTTATTCCTGAATTTTCTCCATAACCCTGGACTTTGTTCCCGATTAGCTATTAAATTTAAAATAAGATCATTTATAATTTCTTATTTCAGATTTAATGCACGCTATTTTCTATATTTAGGACAGGGTTTCCAGTGTCTCCAGGGTCTCGCTACATACATCGGACTCGTAGTAATTCTCCTGTTTTCAGCCTTCCAAGTGCTGGTACTACAAGTGCACGCCACCACTCTTAGGGTCAATCACATCTCAGCTAGCCCTGGGGGTGGGACTACATGGCACAAATTTAATGCACTTTTTGTGCCAGAAATCTCATTTTAATCTAATTACATATAGACATCCCATTCTTTTATACTATAAATTCTATGGTTCATCTTTAAAGTTTAGATCAAAAGTATATTTGAAGCTAATTTATTTTATTGTGAGTGACAAATGGTATGTTCCTCCCTTTTTTTTTTTTTTTTTTTTTTTGTGGCCATCTCAACCCACCCTGGGAGTGAGACTGGCATGGCATGTGGTGCTTGGGATCGAATGGCAGTCCCTGTGTGCTTGCATAAGCAGGCGCTATAGGCCACTGAGTTATCTTGCCAGCTGGTATCTTCTTCCTTATAAGCTGAGCATTTTCTATTTTTGAAACATTGCAAAGTATCATAGAGTGTTTGCAGCTTAAACTCTAAGAAAATCTAAAATCTAGTGATCATGTCCTCCATTTCTTCATTTCTTCCTGAGAGTTCACTAATTCCATAGCATTAGTAATTAATATCTGAGTGTCTAGCCTTTGGAATGAAATTTTTTTAACCAGATGATCAAGTATTAACATATTTTCAAGAGTTTAGTTTGTTGAGAGACATTTTCTCAATGAAACTGGTATTTTTAAAAGTACACTTTATGAGTTTCTATTTTTAAAAATATTACTTTAGAATTTTGTATAAATCCCAGGCTCTCCTTTTGTCCTGAAACAGGGTGTGGTGGCACACACCCATAATCCCTTCACTGGGGAGGCTGAGATGGGAGAATAACTATGAGTCAGTCATCTGAACTGCATAGTGAGATTCAATAACACATAAATAAACAAATAATTTTAAAAGCTCAATGTTTGATTTGTTTGGAACTACAGATTAGTTATCAAATTACAAAAAATATTTCTACTGTAATTTATGATTTAATAGAGTGGAATAAATATATAATAATTTTTTCCTGTATTTTAGAGAAGGGTCTACAGAGTGTTCAGGGTCTCACTAATAAATCGGACTTGTAGTGATCCACCTGTTTACAGCCTCCCAAGTGCTGGGATTATAGGCATGTGCCACCACACCCAGTCTCAAGTGCCTTCCCATAGCGCCCTGGGGGCGGGGCCAGCACCGAAAGCCCAGGGATCAAACCCCTGGCCCCTGTACCTGCTTGCAGGTACTTTAATCTGCTGAGCAATTTGTCTGGCCTTTAAACATATAATAATTGTGCCATCTACTGTATATGTGATGCATCTGAGTGGCAGTGGTAGGAATAGAAATGTTTCCTTTGATGTTGGGCTTTTAAAGTATTCAATGGACACCATAAATGCATTTCTACTGAAAACACTTCTGGGCTGAAGACAGTCACAAAAGTGTTACTCTTGAAGATATGAAGCAGCACATTAGATAATATGTCTTTAAAATTAAGGTATTTAAAGGTATTGATCTTAGGTTAATAGTTATCTTGTGATTTATTCTCTCTCTCTCTCTCTCTGTATCCTGTACTTGGGATCAAACTCTGGACTTTGTGCTTGCCAGGCAGGCCCTTATGCCCCTGAGCTATCTCCCTAGACCACAATACAGTCTCTGATCTAAGTATTTTGTAATATCTATCCTCTATTCCATGATTTCCATTTGTAAAATGGACATTGGACATGTTGTCTTATATTTTGCATATTAATATTTTTACCAATCATTCTATTTACTTCATTTGTTACTTTAGCTTCATAATGCAGTACTATATTTTCTCAGTATTTCCAGTGCCATTGTCTACAGGGCATCATGTGATTAAATAATTCTCACACAAGTATCATTTTACATTTCCTTCTGTCATAAGAACAAATATTATTTTATAATACAGATATACAATCCTGCATTCAACAAATCTGAGCAGTCACTATCCTGGGATGTGTAATATGAAATTGCAGTCATGTTCACATTTCTCCTAATTACCTTTAAATGCCTGCTCATGGCTTATACTCTCTGTAGGATAAATCTTTTTACATACACGAGAACATTTCACAGACAAAACTAATTACCATCCATCTTAAAGAAAATCAAAAAGTGTGAGAAAAAAAAAAGGTATCCTGGGTAGACCTGCAGTTTTTGAAGAAAAAAGCCACCTCATGTTCTTGGACTAGAATTGTGATTTAATGTTCTGTGGGTTTCTATCAGCATTGTCAAGTCCCAACTCTGGATTCAGGAGGATGTGAATTACACAGATAACCCTCTATCTGGAAACACATGTCTTCACATTTACTGTGAAAATATTCACAGTGGTTGCCAAATACTTAGAATTGTGAAAAGTAAAACACTTTCTGTAGATTCACAACATTGACTTATATACTATCAAATAACCTTAAGATTAAGCAATCATTCATTCTTTGCATAATCCCAGTTTTTCCTTCTAATTGAACAAACTCTTTCCCTTTCATAGTACCTGTAGTGCCTTGTAGATTTTAATTACTGCTTCAGGTTCTCACACTAGTGAGATAATATAATTGCAAATGTGGTTCTAATCAATATAGTCTCTAGCTGCATTCATTTATCTACAAAAGCCTCGAATTTATTTTTATCGTACCTGAATAATACTCCATTGTACTTTTTCTTTAAACAAATCTTGTATGTTCATATATGGTAGCCTCAGCAATTAATCTGAAGGTAGCATCATGTAATACAGCAGTCATTGTTGAAATCCTATTCTTTTGTGTAGTAAAATTTTGTATTGCTTTTAAATGCTTCTTTTTATCATCATTATTATTATGTTTAATCTATTTAGTTGTTACAAAGTCTCACTATATAGTTCAGACTCATAGTGATCTTCCTGTTTTCAGCTGATAGGATTACAGGCATACACAACTACACCCAGACTCTGGCTGGATCAGCCTGCCTTTAGGGTGGGGCTGGCATGGCATGTGGTGCCAGGTGATCAAACCATGTTCCCTGCACTTGCCTAAGCTTGCCTAAACAGGTGCGTTAGTCCACTGAGCTACCTCACCCACCCCCGTTTTTTGCAATACCAGAAAGTGAGCTCAGGATCTTGCACTTGCCAGGCAGGCACTTATGCTGTTGAGCTACCTCCCTGGCCCCTTTATGATTATTTTATATTTTTTAAAAATAAAAATAATGAATATTCAATGCTACAAATTACCAAATAAAGTAAAATATTTTTGTAAATAATTTCTGAGAGTTCATAGTCAATGGGTACAAAATACTGAACTCTGATTGAAACATAAAGAAAATCTCTGACAATAAATAATGTATAATAATATGCAATCCAAAATATGACACAAATAGCAAAAAGTATTTTAACAATTGATTGCAATGTGTCTTTATAGTAGTACATTCTAATTTGAAAATTGATCACATTTTCCAATGACATCCGTAGAAACAACAGACAACATATTAGGGAATAACCTGGCAAAATTAAACTGAAGATACCTTGTAGCCAGAGAAGAAATTTGGATTTTGAGGTGTTCGCAATCTGTGCATGCTTATGAACTCCTAATCATGTTCTACTAACCTGTTTTGAAACTATCTCATTGCTACTTCTTTCTCAATAAAATTATTTTAAAAATAATGATTAAAAAATCATGTTGAAGATATCTAACTGAGTGTATCTGTGTGTGTGTGTGTGTTTGCAGGGTCTCACTACATAGATCAAATTCATTATGATCCTCCTCTTTTCAAGCCTCCCTAGCACTAGGATTACAGGTGGGCACCACAATGCCCAGACTCAGTTCCTGGCTCAGGTCACCTGGGGATGGGGTCAGCATGGCATGTGGTGCCAGGTATCTAACCTTGGCCCCTGAGCCTGCCACTGAGGTATCTCCTCTAAATGTACTTCTTAGCATAAGTGTATGTACTCTGAGCTCCATTTGGTAAAAAAAAGAAAAAAAAAATGGAAGTGGCTTCAAGTTGAAGAAACTCAATTCAGGGGTAACTGGCTTAGAATAGGTATGGGGGCATTAGGGATTGGAAAGGGCAGACATGAATCATCATGATGATATCAAGAGCAATTTTCTATCCTAGTCACTCTTTCATTGAAATGATACACAGACTTGACCTTTCTTAAGTTTCAATATCAAGTGAGATCAGGTACATTTAGGGTGGTGCTACCACAGTGCCATAATTGCAGTACAAAAAGAATATACCCAGGATGGAGCAATGATGGAGAAAGATCTCAAACTTCAGGAGATATTGGTGACGGCATAGCCTTACAAAAAGTCTTTCTGAACTAGGAAGAGTAGATATTTGATGCTGCAAAGGATCAAGCTGAGATGGCACTTGTGGAAAGTACCACTAGCGCCCATTAAGAGTAATTATACTACCAGTATCTGTAAACTGCTGATTAGCTTTATATCTTACAGACTAAGGAACTTGTGCACTCAACTGATAATGATTCAGAACTCTCAATCAGTGTCTCTGGAGAAGCCAGAACTGTACATATCACTAGAGCAGCGGGACAGAGATCTTTATTCCTCTAGAAAAAAATTCAAGTGCGCAGCACCTTCAAAGCAGTTATGGAAGGCTGGCTTTTGCACTTCAGCTCTCCTGAAGATTAATGAGAATGAAATCTCTAAGGGAGAAATGAGTAAATAAGAAGAACTTGACTCATTTTCTCCTACCAGCTGAAGGGATTCTGGAGTTTGGCTAGCAGATGTCTTCACATCCCTCTTCCTTCACTGTGTTCCCTGTTGTCTTACCTGACTATCCAGCCCCTCCCCACTGCAACATAAGTGCAGCCACACAGGCAGCAGTGGTGCCCTTCCCACTTGCCTGGTACTTTAGAGCATACTGATGTATTTTTTCTGAACTTTGATTTTTTATTTTTATTTTTGAAACCATTGCAAAATAGTATTAAAATAAAAAATAACAAATGATATGGAATTTCACTAAACAAAATAATATGAATTTCACATAATATGCTGTCATGCATAGTTTTATCTTCAATTTAGTTGTTTATGTTACCAGATATATGCATGCAAAATTGGAAGAAGGAGGGCTGGCCCAGTGGATTAAAGTTCCTGCAAGCAGGCCCAGGGGCCGGGGATTCGATCCTCGGGGCCCACTGAGACAGCAATTAGGATTGGGCATGGTGGTGCATTCCTGTAATCCCAGCTCTTGGGAGGCTGTAAACAGGTGGATTACTAAGAGTCTGATCTAGTAGTGAGGCCCTGAACACCCTGTAGACTCTTCTCTAAAATACAAAAAAGTTGGAGGAAGAAAGGAAAAAAAAAAATTAAGTGAGAAGATGAAAATAAAAAGTTGAAAAAAGGAGACAAAAATAATTAAGCATTAACTGCTCCTTTCCATAGACCTGCATAAATCCACTGAGTAAACCATCCAGTTTACATACATATATTTCTTTCCCCCACTCACTCACCTGTCTCACTCAATTCACTAATTTCTTCCTTTTGAATAGGTTCATTCCTATTTTCCAGTATCTAATGTACCTTTCAGACTTTATTTTCTCTTTCAAGTTCTCACACTAAGGAGATAATGTTTGCACATTCAGGTCTGCTTTATTTCACTTAAGAGTATGGTCTCTGGTGGCATCTAGTGGCTTTTATCATTACTGATAAAAATCTGAAATTTATCATGTTTTATGGCTAATACTCCATTTTGGAAAATACCACATCTTCTTGGTGCATTCATCAGTTGATCAGCTTTTGGGCAGTTTCCAAAATTTACCTACGACAAATTGCTGTTACGAACCTGGATATACACATCATTGGGATATATTTTCAGTTTTTCTTGAAAAACACCCAGGGTAATCCCATTCAATATAAGATTGGAATCTTACATTTTTGAGAAATCTCCACACTGATTTTCTTTTAAAAAATATTTTTATTGAGAAACAAATAATAATGAGACAGTTTTAAAACCAATTAGTAGGACAGTTTCAATAATAAACATATTGCATATGTCTTAGTGGTTATTCACTGTACAAGATGCAGGTATGATACTCTGTCCACAAACAGCTACAGCAAATATTTTTATTCATTGAATTAAGATAATGTAGCTGTATATCTATCCTATTTTGAATATACAGATACAACATGGTCATTCATTTGTAAACTCTTTTCTTGTTTAGTTTTGTCAAACAAAGGTATTCCATTGTCATTTAAATATTGCAGGTGTGTGAATTCAGCAAAATATGCCAATATAGTCCAGGAGTCCATAATCATAGTGGGTTATCCCACTATATATAGGACTGGGAATATCAGAAGTTGTTGAATTGAGCGTTTTACAGCTCAGTATATTAATATGGCTTTACTTTTTATACCTCGCTTTTATACTTTTCTGCTGGATTGTTAAAACCTATATGACAAGAACTGTAACTTTTGTATTTGATAATGTGAATCAAGTCCCCTCAGGATTTATCCTGAAAATCTGGACTGCACTTTGTAGATCCTTTGTCAGGGTCAGCCATGTGGAAGAGTCATAGCCATTGCTTGACCTATGTGCTCACTGTGAAAGCCTGAGAGAATGTGTTCTCTTTATGTGATTCTCCTTAGGCATACTCTGCATCATCGATCACATTCCTCTTTGTCCTCATAATCTCTTTGATCAAAAAATTTGGAACATAGCTGAGTTACATGATGTTACGTATAGGTTCTCCTATGTCCTGAGTCTTCACTGACCTTGAAAGGCTAGGGCAAAAATGTTGCCTGTCCTTGTAGCCCTTTTTTTTTCTCTAATTTTTGGTCTGTAAATGGTGGGTACGAGTCTTTACTCTTACCGACAGTGGAGAAGGGTTCCTTTTCCCCCACAATACCTCCAGCTTTGTTAATTGGCTGGCTTATGATAGCTATTCTTACTGGGATGAGGTGGAATCTCAGTGTTGTTTTATCTTACATTTCTTTAATGACCATTGATATTGAACATTTTTTTCTATAGTTCCTTTGTCTGTGTCATCCATGTGGATGAGTCACGGCCAATGCTTGACCAGATTGCTCTTTGTGAGAGCTTGAGAGAAAGTTTTCTCTTCATGTGACTCTCCCCAGGCACACTTTAGAACTACAATCTCTTTCCTTTGTGGCTCCATAATCTCCTTGTTCAGAAAATTTGGAGCTCACCTGAGTTTCATGATGTTGTAGTACAGGTTCTCCTACTACAGAATAATGTACAGGACTACAAGATAAACCCTGAGAGGACTTCAATGACCACATAGGAAATATAAAGTTCTTGTGTTGTTATATAAGTCTTGATCTACCTAGGTCTTAACCATCCAGCAGAAAAGTATAAAAATGAAGTATACATCGTAAGCCCATAATTCAGATGCTACGTATTCAGATATTTCTTTTTTATTTGAGGAATTCTCATCTGAGTTCCTCTATACCTTTCTGCTATTGTTCCTTTGCTTTTGTATCTTTTAATTCATTCATTTCAGCTGAGCTAGTGTCCTCTGTACTTACTGGTAGACTCAAGGCCTGACACTGAATTTTTCTCCTTGTCTTTGTCATTTTGTATAGCACTGACCTCTGACCTTTGGTATAGAGCTTTGCTGCAGCTATAACCTTACCATGTAATGAGATTCAGGTACCAGTCTATCAAGGTTGAGTTTATCCAGTTATGCCTGACCTGGATCTAGCTGTTGTTTCTTTTTGATGCAGCTCCTGTTGTTCTCCTCTGTTGTTTCCCTGCCCAGCTCTGCTGGGTCTAGGACCATGAGGTAGGACATGGGACTGCTGGGAACTGTCTCTCCTGCCCAGCGAGCCTGGAGCTCTCACTCACCGGCTAAGCTGTGCTGGGTCTGGGACCACGGGGTGGGACTTGGGACAGCTGGGAACTGTCTCTCCATGTAGTGGGCCTGGAGCTCTCACTCACGGCCAAGCCACGCTGGGTGTGGGATTGCAGGCAGCGAGAAGACAGCTTTTGATCTACCTGTCTTGCCTGAATTCCCCGTAACCCTACATCTAGGACTGTGCCATGTTCTAGCATCTACCTTGCAGCCAAGGTCCACTCAAGCTCAAGAAGAGCTGGCATGATTTGAGGACTCACAGATTTCCACCTTCAATCTTACTGTGAAGTGTATCCCTGCTGACCAGAGTCTTCACATACTAAAAGGCCAAGTTCTGTGTGTACTACTTAAAGACCTCTGATCTCATCATCAGCAAGGGTTACTTGGAGTGAGACCTCCTGACCTTTCAGAAGTCTCAGCATCAAGCCTCAGGTGACTTGAAAGCAACTGAGAAACTAACAGCTGGAATGAGGCCACCAACAACTATGTTGCAGGCATCAGTACTTTGTGGGCATCAGTGATTTTAAATCTGGAACCCATGATAGAAACAGAGAAAAATTATTAAAATTTTGTAAATTAATTGTTGTTTAAAGTGGTGCTTATTAGTCTGTAAAAGTACCTAACAGTCTGTGGACAATGAACTTTATGAAAGGACATGTGTTTCTCTGCTGTTCATTTTGCCTTTGTTGGTTGTCTCTGAAAATTTCATTACATATGCAAACATCAGGATCAGACAGTTTGACAGATAGATAAATACACTTTTCTGTCTGCCTAATTCACTTAAGAGTTTTCCATGCTCATCATAGTTCTCTATAAGTTTCTAATGCTGAATTTTCAATGAAGAGTACTTTAGGTCTTTGTCATTAGAAAGAGAAATCATGCCTTGAAAAAATTTTAATAGACAGACATACAATTTTATGTATTTTATTGACCATCTCCCCAAATATTCTACTCAACAATTAAAGCCATAGTAATTGGCTGTACACAAACACATTTGCAAATTTGCATACATGTGCAAGAGCTTGAGCTGCAAGGAAATGGTGGAACCGAAGTAATGTTAGTCTCATCCAGGGGATGCAGAAGACTAACTTGCTCTGCAGTTTAACACAAAAAAAATCAGTAATATTTGTACAGAACACTAAAAACTCCACTGGCAAATTAGTAAAACAATTCCATTTATATTAGCTTAAAAATGAAATATTTAGGGAGCACCAACAAAGTGAAAATGCAAACCTATAACATAATTAAAGAGCATATATGAAACTGAAGAAAATACTACAAAATGAAATGATCTCTCACGTTAGTGCATCAGCAGGAATATTGTTAAGATCACTGTATTATTAAAATGCAATCTCCTTATTATCAATGACTTTCTGAAAAGAATAGAAAAACATCGTAAAATTCTTATGGAAACATAAAATAAACACAAGACCCAAACAATCTTGATGGAAAAGAGTTAAACATGTGGGACAACATCACCCTATTTCAATATATGCTACATAGCCATAGTAACAAAAATGCATGTTACTGACAGAAGAGCTCTGTAAACCAATGGCAAACAGTAGAGAAATAAACAGGCACAGCCAGTGATATCTATTGTGATGTAAATACACTGTCAAAAAGAGAGTCTCTTTAATGAACAATGCTGGGTGGATATTTGAGAGTGTAAAATTTCAGCTACATAAAGTTTAACTCATTACAAGAATTATTTTACAATAGGTAAAATTTAGCAATTGATATGTTGAAACTACTAGAAGAAAATATAGGGGAAATAATTGCAGTCATAAACACAGGCAAAGATGTTCTGTGCAAGACACAACTCCCTAAAAGTATATCTAGATCACCAGTTAGATTGCATCTAATAAAAAAAAGCTTCTATTCAACAAAGGAATTACCAGAGTGAATGGACATCCTATAGAATAGGAGAAATCTTTACAGCTCTTGTCACAAGATTAACAGGGGCAAATATAAGGAACTCAGAAAAATTTAATCCAAAACCCAATAAATGTAAGAGTCAACCCAGTGAACCCTTCTCAAAAAAATACAAATTTAAAAAAATTATATGAAAATGACAACTTTGAGATTGTTTGAATATGTCATTATGCAATGAAATTAAATGTTGTAAGCTTACTTGTTTAGGATATTTCTGTCCTGATTTGATTTTCCATATATAATCTTTCATTTTGTTGTGGATTACTCTGTAGCAGTGATGTATAAAATCAATTTTTCAAATACAAAAGAAATAAATACATCAGTTGAATAATCTTTATGTGAGTTTTATTTAAGGGCTACTATATAAGAACTGTATTATTACAAAAATTGTAGAACTTTGGGTGATATCTGTTTACACATCTTCAAGATTATCCAAATTAATGGGCTAAGTATACCACAGCTAAATATTAGTTCAGTTTTGTCACATATTGTACATTATTTCTTAAAAGACATGTTAAATAATTTTCACAATCTTTCACATTCAATGAGATTCCTGGAAAATTCACATTGTGAAAACTTGGCCATTTCTATCATTTTAATTTTTGTCTTCATGCTATGTGCTAGTTTGTAGTAGCCATATATTTGATTTTTCTTGACTACTAAGATACTTGAACATCTTTTCACATATAGATTTTGCACAAGATTTTTCTCCTTTTGGCAGAACCAGGGATTGAACTGAGGCTCTTGTGGTTGGCAGGCAGGCTCTTATTTTATTGAGCTATCTCCCAGGGCCTGCATAAGATTTTTCTTGAGCTTTTTTACTTTATGTTCTGTCTTACCTATCTTTGTCATTATTTTTATGTATTGTAACTGTCTTTTTGACTTGTAAGAACTTTTAGGTACATTGTACATTATCCTTCATTTGTGAACATTCACCCAAGCCTGTGATTTTGGTGTAGATTAGGTATTAAATGTACAATAAGTTAATTTATAATTTCTTCTTTCAGATATAATATACCTTTTGTGCCTGAAATCTCATTGAACTCTAAGAACATACAGACATCCTATTTTTATTGTAAATTCTATTAATCTTTAAAATTAAGATTGAAGTATATTTGAAATTAATTTATTATTTGTGTCAAATGATATCTTCCTCTTTTTAAGCAGAGCATTTACTACTTATTATGAAAACACTGAACATTAACACACCCCCTTTGTAGCTTAAATTTGAGAAAATCTAGTGATCATTTTCTCTATTTGTTTATTCCTTCTTGAGAGTCCAGTAATTTCTCAGCATTAGCAATCAAATGAGTGTGTACCCTTTGGAATGGATTTTTTTCTTAGATGATTAAATATTAATATATTCAATGCTATATATGATCAATTTGTAAATTATGTGTAAAAATATGTAATTGTTTATTCCTTTTTAAAAAATAATAATTTGTTTTCATATTCTGTAAGGAGTTAAAGGTAAACATATCAGTACTTGATGGAAAATACTTGCCCATGTTATACCTAAGATATTTGATATTCAGACAGACAGTGAGGTTAAACTCAACTGCCTATGTTGTAGGGTAATAATAATAAGCTTCTCCTCTGAAGGGTTAACACTTAAGTTTGCAGACCAAAAATTAGAGAAAAAGAAGGGCTGAAAGGACAGCCAACATTTTTGCCGTAGCCTTTCAACATCAGCGAGGACTCAGGACATAGGAGAACCTAGACTGTAACATCATGTAACTCATTGTTGTGTCCCAAATTTTCTGATGAAGGAGATTATGGGGACAAGTGATCAATGACGTAGAGTGTGCCTAAAGAGTCACATGGAGAGAAAACATTCTCTCAGGCTTTCACAGAGAACAAATTGGTTAAGCAATGGCCATGACTCATCCACATGGCTGTCACTGACAAAGGATCTACAAACTGCGGTGCAGGGTTTCATGACAAATCCTGAGGGAATTTGACTTTATCAGATACAAAAGTTATATTTCTTGTCATATATGTCTTGCTTTAGCTTGGTCTCAACAATCCAGCAGAAAAGTATAAAAGTGAAATACAAAAAGTAAAACTGTATTAATACACTGAGCTCATGTCAACAGCTTCTGTCACTGCCAGTCCTACAGATAACCCACTACTATTATGGACTACTGTACTATATTGGCATATTTTGCTGAATTCACACACCTACAGTATTTAAATGACAATGGAATACCCTTGACAAAAAAGCAAAAAATGGAGATACAAATGCATGACCATTTTGTATCTGTATATTCAAAATAGGCTAGATCTATAGCTACATTCTCTTAATGGATAAAAAGATTTGTTGTAACAGTGTTTATGAACAGGATATCATATCTGCATCTTGTAAAATGAATAATCACTGAGACAACAATATGCAATTTGAAACTGTTCTACTGTTTTGAAACTGGCTCATTGCTATTTGTTTCTCAATAAAATTATTGTGTGTGTTTGTTTATTTTTGGCAGAAGTGGGGACTGAACTCAGACCTCAGACCCTTGCATTTGCCAGGCAAGCGCTTGTTCTACTGAGCCATCTTCTCGGCCCTTCTCAATAAAATTATTTAAAAATAAAAAAATTTAAAAAAAAAACATTTTGAAGACAAGTTTACTTTATGAGAAACATTTTCTCAATGAATCTGGCATTTTAAAAAATACATTTTGTCACTTTCTGTTTAAAAGATTACTTTCAAATTTTGTGTAACTATTTCCCTTGGAAGTCAGTGGTATCATTTTTCCAGGGGCAAAAATATATTAATTGAGCTGTTGAATATAAGTAATGTTTTCCTGTGACATGGTAGTTGATTAGCTTCACTTGTGGCTCACTTTAAAATATTTTTTAAAATTTAGGTATGAAAATACTTTAATTTTTGACAGCCTCCTCTGTGATAAAATCTGTAGGGAGCACGACAGCCACCTGGATTCCTGGCTTCACACCCAATGTATTACAGAAAGGCAAAGGAAGCAAATGTGAAGCTTTGCCTACCTAGCAACTAAAGAGAAGCCCTGCTTTATCTAAAAAATCCTGTTTTCCTTTGGCATCTATGCCACTGAGATGCTGATTTGACCATTGTAAAGATCATAAATGTAATAGTTTCTACAATTCTTGATAGCTTTGGTAATACTTGATTTGATGGAAAACAGGAAATAAGGGTCTGGCTACAAGACAAAATATCTTGGCTCTTAGTGACAACAATATGCAACCTTGTATTTAACTGTCTAAGACATGTAGCTTAAAAGTCAATGTCTGATTGGCTTGCCTCACTGGAATTATAGGAATCTCCCAGCCATAACCCTAACTGGAACATGTATTCAAGCTGCTATATAAAGGATTTTAGGCAAGGATGACCTTTATCTTGTGTACTGAGCCTCCCTGTGCTGCACCACAGGCCCCATTATAATAACATACATGGACTTTGGTGGTCCTGAAAACAATTGTACTGTGCTTGACTAAGTGTTTTAAAAGAAATAAAAATTAGTACCTAATCAATGGAATGAAAATCAAACCACCACCTAAAGCAGGACACTAACAAGAAGACTGGCATTAATAGTAGATAAACTGATACATATTGGAAGAACTAATAAACAAGGATTCCACAACATGCTGGAGTATGTGAAAATCAGATTAAAAATTCCATTAGGAAAATATGTACATTATCTAAGAAAACACAATTACAGTAGACTAAACGTTACCCCAGATTAATGGCTTAAGAGTTAATATTGCTAAAACATCCCTAACACTTAGATGATGCTGGTTCTGTGTGATTTCCATTAAAGAACTTATGACATTTTGTGTAGTACTAGATTAAAAAAAAATCTTAAAACACATATAAAACTACACGAAGCCTGGAAACAACAATTTTGAGCAAAATAATCTGGAGACACCATTTTTGTGACATTAAAAGATATGCACATAACACTTAAAGTGTGATACTAGCATAAGGAGAGATGCAGAAAACTGATATAAACCAACACATTTGAGTCAACTGATGTTAACAGAATGTTTTTGAGACACATTTTGATGTTGTATGTGCATTTCCTTTAATTTTTATTTTTTTCTCCGCATTTGGGAAATTTTCCATTTCTGTCAAAAGGATTTGTTTTTAAATTTCATTTATGTTATCTTTTGATTTTTCACTAATCTCAGAATATGGTCACTGGGATCCTCCCTGTCTTCTAGTTATTACCTCGGTCCTGATATTGGTTGCTTCTGTTGCCCATGATTTCAATAATTTTTAGCTTTCCATGTTACTATTTGGTACTACTTTAGGGACTTTAATTCTTTGCTGAACTGCTAACTTCCTTGACAATTCTTCCTAGTCTGCAAGCTAGCCTTGTAAAACTTGAAAATTGCAGAGTAATCAATTTCCATTGAACTGTTTTCTGTGAGCCAGATAAACATTTTAAACACTAACCTACAAAATCACCTGTTTAAAAGATTTCTCACATCAAAAGAAATTACCAACAAAGTGAAAAGACAACCCACAAATTTCAAAAAAATGTTAACTAATAAGCACTCAGAGAGGGTCTGCTCTCTAGAATTTATAAAGAACTAAAAGATATTATCGTCCCAAAATTTAAAGATACAGTCTAGAAGTGGGCATCTGAGATGAACACACACTTCTCAGAGGATGACATTAAAGAAGCAAATAAAAGAAAAAATGTTCCACATCACTAGCCACCTATGAAATGTAAATTAAAACAACACTAAGATATCATCTCATCACAGAAAGAATGGCTATCATAAAGAAATCAAGCAACAACGAATGTTGGAGAGGATGTGGGGGAAAAGGAACCATTCTCCACTGCTGGTGGGAATGCAGACTGGTGCAACCATTATGGAAATCAATATGAAGACTTCTTCAAAAAACTAGGACTGAAAATCCCACTCAAGCCACCTATCCCCTTACTGGGAATATTCCTGAGGAACTGAAATCATATCATAGTGATATATGTGTACCTATGTTCATAGCAGCACAACTTGTGATAGACAAATCTTGGAAACAAGCAAGAGGCCCATCACCTGAGGAACAGATGAAAAAGATGTGGTATTTTTATGCAATGGAGTACTGCTCAATTATAAAGAATGATAAACTTGATATATTCATAAGTAAAATAAACCAGACCCACATGCGTAAATATTGTAGTGTCCCTAGTATAATAACTCAAAAGAATACAAGTAGAAAGGTATAACATAATTAATAGGAAAGCGAAAACTTGAGGATTAGACAATGAAGAGAGGGCAAGGAGAAAAGCTAGGAAATGTGACAAGGGCAAAGGAATACACTTATATGCACCAGATGGGTGAGGCAATGATCCTGAGAAACATCAGCAAGTTTTTGAAACTAGTAGTTAATTGGTATGATTCTCACTCTAATTATATATGCTGATACCTGTGAACTAAACAACTGCATTGAAGATAGCAATGTGTAATATTAGGGCCATGCTTGGAATGCCTGTCATTCTGGTCTTCTAAATACAGACTGTTTGTCACGGTATACCAATTATTGCCATACATTTCTCAAGTAAATGTGTAAGTAAAAAAAGGGTAATAAATGAAAACAAGAGACAAGAAAAAAAAAATCACAGGACTGTCCTGCCACAATGCTTAGATTTCTAAATTTGGTTAGATTTCTAAATTTGTGTAAACATATATAATTGTTTATTCATATTTTAAAAAATTTTTATTTGTGTAATTTTTTTCTCTGTATGGACTTAAAAGTTTAACGTATCAGTACTTGATGGAAAATACCTGTTCCATGTTATGTCTAAGATGTTAGATATCTTAAGCCCAACTGCATTTGCTGTAGGGTAATAATAAACTTCTTTTCTGGAGGGTTAACAAAGTGTTCATTTGTATCCCCTGTTTTTTGCTTCTTTTCTGGAGGGTGAACAATCTAAGTTTGCAGGCCAAAAATTAAGAGAAAAAGAAGGGCTACAAGGGCAAACATTCTGGCACTAGCCTTTCAAGCTCGGTGAAGATGGAGGACATAGGAGAACCTATACTGTAACATCATGTAACTACATTCCAAATTTTTTGATCAAGATTATGGGGCCACAGAGGAATGTGATCAATGATGTAGGTTGTGCCTAAGGAGAGTCACATGGAGAGAAAACATTCTCTCAGGCTTTCACAGTGAGCACAATGTTCAAGCAATGGCCATGACTCATCCACATGGCTGTCACTGGCAAAGGATCTACAAAGTGTGGTACAGGTTTTCAGGATAAATCCTGAGGGGACTTGACTGGCATTATTAGATACAAAAGATACATTTTTTTGTCATGTAGGTCTTGCTTTATCTTGGTCTCAACCATCTAGCAGGAAAGTATAAAAACCGGGTATAAAAGTAAAGCTATATTAATGTGCTGAGCTCTACAAGGCTGAAGTCAATAACTTCTGACACTACCAGTCCTACAGATAACCCACTACTATTATGGACTACAGGATTATATTGGAATATTTTGCTGAACTCATGCACCTACAATATTTAAATGACAATTCAATACTCTGACAAAATTAAGCAAAAAACAGGGGCTACAAATGAATACTTTGTATCTGTATATTCAAAATAGGATATACAGCTACATTCTCTTAATTCAATGAATAAAATGAGTTGCTGTGATAGTGTTTGTGCACAGGATATAATGTCTTCATGTTATAAAATGAATAACCACTAAAACAACAATATGCAATTTATTTATTATTGAAAGTGTCCTACTAATGTTTTGAAACTGTCTCTTTCTCAATAAAATTATTACAAGAATTTCTGTGGTCTGCTCACCTGTTTAATATCAAGACAAAGAAAGCACTGTTTCTTTCCATCTGAAATTTCATCAAGAGATTTTTAAAAGTTATTAATTCAAATAAACATTTAAAATCTTCCTTTTGTCTTCAAATTCTTGAATTTTGGAAGACAAATGTCTAGGACTAATAGAAAAGTAAAAGGTTCACCAGCTGATTTAAAACACTGGCACCATGTGTCTAAAGACACATTATGGGGAGACACAAATTATGGAAGAAAATTCAAGGATTAATATCTTGGACAATCAAGTTTTTGTTTGTATGGTTGTGTCTTATACTTCTTCAGTTACGAATAATGGACAATTTGTAAATACAGAGGATGGAAGTCAACATTTTATTGTTTGACTAGAGACCAGTACTGACTTACTAAAGTTTGATTCTAACTAAAAATGGTAGAATCTTAGGGTGCTGAAAGGCTGAGCCAGGTGGATCTCGAGTAGAATCCAGCATATGCACTTTGTGACTTACCAAAATCTTGCAAATAAATAGCAGCATCTCCTCTCTCAACACTTGATACTGCTTTTGCTCAGATACAAGTTTGTATAAACTGGACCTCTGATCATATGGTATTTAACTGCTGTTAAAGGGGTGAACACAGGAAAAACAGTCCTGCAAAATTTCCATGTCAACTTCATTGACAAATTCTTCGGAATTCACTTGTTCTAAGGATTTTCACATATGTAACAGTGATGTATACTACTACTGGTCAAGCAACTAACTGGTCTAATTCAGTATATGTCCACACATTAAATGATATTGCTGACAAGTGGGCTGAAGCTTAACAAATAATTTGGTTCTGAGAACTTATCAGAAAATGAGAGAATTCTGTGAGTCATGGGTGATTTTCTTTCATCTTCTCATGTTGGCCGTCAATCTTCCCCGCTCTGTGCTAGCAGGAACTGTTCTGCCTCAGTGAGTTAAGGAAAATATATTATTTACAAAAGTTTCTTCTCTCGTAAGACATACTAAAAACTGTAACTGGCTTTCGTAATTAGAAAGTTGGCCAAAAAAATGTGAGGAGAGTGCAACTCCCCCCTCAGGCTACATTACAGCTGTGCAAGTGGAGTAACAATTGTGTCTGGAGCATAGGTAAGAATGCACATTCACAGACACTTCTCTTGGTTCTCATTCTTTTTGTCACACATCTTGTGTACACATTAGCCTCAAGCAGAGCAATTGCTGTACATTACTGTTCAGTAATATGGTTATATAGAATCAGAGTTTTCCCCACAGACCTGGTTTACTTGTAACTCTGATTATAAAATTCTTCACATTTATTTCCCTAACACATTGAACTTTACTAGAACATTCTTTGACTTTCAAGAAATTTGTTTTTAGAAATATGAAAATGGATTGAAAATGTTTAAATTTATATAATGTTTTCAGACATAGCTATATCTAATTTTGTGAGAGTATGAAAAAATACAAACACCAAATATCAAATTGTCTCAAATAGATGCTTCTTGACAGTGCAGTTACAGTCTGATGAACTGGTTGGAAATTGAAAGCAATGTAAACCAAACTTCATTTAGTACATCTAACCTGAATATCATGGCTTAGCTTAGTTTGTGTTAAACTGGAAGATTTAATTTGCCCTAGATATAGAAAAGGCTATTTCACAAAAAAAGTGTCAAAACTCTCAAGTAATTTACTGAATATTTGTATGCACAAGATTCTGAAACATAGTACACTCTGGTGTGCAGGTTGCTTACCCTCACAGTCTGTGGTGGCACACACAGACTTGTGGCTCTGCTGCCCCCACCCAGCAACTTGACAGACTTAGCTGTTGGATACCACACACTACAAACTGACTTACAATCTGTCAAAGGTCCTCCTTGCCCTGCCTTATCTGCTGCTTTTGGAATGTAGAAATTCTACTTCCTCTCAAGGGCTGTAACACTCACAGAGCAGGATGAAGTCCACTTGCAGCTCTTGAAGCTGTAAACAGGCGGTTCACTATGAGTCTGATCTAGTAGTGAGACCCTGCTGTAGACCCTTCCCTAAAATACAAAAAAAAAAAGGTCCACTTGAATCTTGGTTTTCCTTTTATGATGTTAAATTGTTCATTCAATCACTACTTCTGTGGTGTTCCAGGAAAAGTACCGTACCTCTGCCTTTACACTGGTAAGTAAAATGGTGGATAGTTGATTTTTGGTCTTCATTCCCAGAAGACACTGATTATTCCAGAGTTCTATTTTTTTTAACCATTGTTATCTCTCTTTTACTATGCACTCTAACTCCAGGTACAAGACTGGTGACTTGCTGAAGAGGACCTTGATAACTAGCGCTATGGAAAAGGTCTCTGGTAACTGGTTGTAAATGTAACTGAGCCCACAACATTCTTGCCTGCCTGGTGGGTGGTTTCACCAAGGATGTTTCAAATGCATTTATATCATTCATGACAATTCCAGAGACATCCAACATGGAACTATGACAAGGCTTTCAATGTAATTATTTCTCTGGGATTAAAACAAAGGGTACTCTCTTTGTTTAAAGCCTATTTCTTTAACATCTCTTTTAAACAATGTAAACTACACACATCCAGCTAGCAGTATCACCAAAGTATTCCAGGAAATAATTAAATATAATCTGTGGTTTCCTTGATTAGGAACTTTGGATACTGAAAATTGGGGCAAAGTAAACAAGAAAAGCTGAAGAGAGCTCATGGTGCAGGAGAAACTTTCTCCTAAGACCTCCTGGACTTAGACCTTGGTATAGTATGTTTTAGGACTAATTCTAGTACCCCACAAAGTTTGTTTTAGAACAGGACTAGTGAAGAAAAAATATCCACTGTGCCATAGGTTTCTGGGGGAGATCCAGAACTGAGTGATGCTTTTAAAGAAACTTGTCATCCTGAGCCTCCAGACTAAAGATAAAACATCTCAAGCCTATGTCTAAATACCAACAAGCTGTTAAAAAGGCCACTATGTAAGATGTTCTTCGACCTTATTTTCTGAAGGTGGCTTAAAATGATCCTAATAGTCAAAATAAGTTCATCCCTAAAGTGTTTTGATTTTAAACTACTTGGAGACTTGAAACAGAAGCCTCTTACTCTCAGAATTTTAGATTTATTGATTAAATGTAACATCAGTCTCCTGGTGATGTGAGAACTTTGGCTCAATATTGTCATCTAGTCAATATTTACATTTTAATGTTAATCTACAAGAGTTGAAATGGATCAAGCTGATAAAAATAGAGAAATAGAGCCAACAAAACCAAAAATCTTTTGGCAGAATCTTTTACAGATATAGTGTAGAATATATGATATGCTAATGAAACTTATGAAAAGACTGTCTTGGTCCAGGCCTCCAGAATTTTTAAAAGCTGATAAAATGCACCAAAACAGCACTGTTGTCATCGCTGGGGGTTATAGTGACACAGGTGGAAATGTTAGTGCAGGACTGTTCAGAGAGAGTAAGGTGGACTCAGAAGGCCAGCAACATAGCCATGTAATAGAAATGTGCCTTCCCTTATTTCCCTTGGATAGTTGAGCATGGTGACATGTGGCTGTAGTCCCAGCTATGGGAGAGGATGAGGAGAAATGCTTAGTTTGTGGTGACTGTTAACAAGACATAACAAGCAAAATAAAACACAATGGAAAATTACTGAGCCAGTTTGAGTTCATCTGTGGCCCAGAAATAAGACAAGTTACAAATACTGAAATCATCAGTGTCAAAACAAGTAAAAAGGGACTTTTACAACCCTCTTTCAGAGAACCAGAGTGCAAAGATTTAGTGCTAATTATCAATGCTCCTGGCACAAGGAAAATATTCTTTATGATGCTATTTTACAACTAGAATTGTACTGTAAGAAAGAGAAAAAAATTGGTCAAAATTGCCTTGACTTTCTTTGCACTAAAGAAATAATCTTGCATTGTGTTCAAAGGTGAGCTACAGGAAAACCAGACACTTCTGGTTCTTAACGCATTCACTGCTACTGAACCAGATGTGGTTGCTTCTCCAGCTTTAGAACTTGAAGACAAAGTTTCCAAGACAACTTTAATTAAAGTCTCAACAACTACATCTGAGGGTGGACTTTCTGGACAGCCTCTACCCTCAGACTCTGTGGGTGAGGCCTCCATGGGGTTGTCTCCATCCCTGGAGACAAGGACAATATTCCAGCTTCTGAAGGACAATATCCCTTATAGGTTATAAACGAAAAATTTAGAACTATCCATGTTTTTATGTCTTTTCAGTTTTCTTGTATTCCTAATAAGTATGTTGGTGTCTTTAGAGGAGTTACTCAGATTTATACACTAGATTAGAGAAAGGTAATTTTATGCCTACCACAAACACTGACTTCCAATGAGAAACAATGGGTACAAACTTTAATCTACGAGTTTAAGTGTATTACAGATACCTGGGGATGCACATTTTCAGTGTGGATTTAAATGGAGCCTAGGTAGCATTGCTATAGTGATCGCTAGCTATAGAACCCAAAATATCTTAGATACCTTTGCCCCAAGACCAAGATTTCTTGTGAACTATTAACTGCCTTTGTCCGTCCCCAAGAGTGATAGTCCTGTTTTGCAGGCTGGAATTTTAGAAACTTTGATTCAAAGTTACATACCAAAAAGTAGTACTTCACAATGTAATTATTCTGTCACTCATTCTCTTTCAGAAGGTTAAAAAGTAGCCGCTATAGTTCCCCAATTACTACTACTGGGGCTAATCCCTGAGAACTTGTTTCACAAGAGGAAAGGAGAATAGCAACATGAGGGGAATGCTGATAACCACTCAGTTTATGCAAGGGATAGCCTGTTTTAAAAACAGAAAGAGAACAAAGGCTCTTAGACAAATCTGAAAGATAATTTAAGAAAAGTACATGTAACATGAGCTGATAGCATAGGGAACTGGCTGAGAGGCTAAAATAGATACATTTAGGAATCTGGGAACAGCACAGAAAATTTGGTTATATCCTGGATTGTAACACTATGGTGTCCCTCCATCTGTACAGTCCTCAGCTGACCTGTCAGGATGGCTACATGTAGTGCTTTGCATCTAGGCTGCAAGGATATGGCCATTTTCTAAGGCATGTCACACTCTGCAGCGTCCTTAGATGACCTGTGATAATAGCTACATCTACACCCTAGATAAAAAGAGCTCCATATATACATTTTTAGCGTTCACTCCCAGAGCCATTCAAATCTTTCAACTATTCGACTCACTTTCTGTTTGGCAATATGGTTGGAGTCAAACATAACTTTTGTGCCTAGAAACATTGTTTGCTAAGGGTTATACATACACCTTGGGAAAGCTTCTGATCTTGTCTTCCTGTACCTAAGATGGTTAGAGTTTAGTTCTTGTGTCACAATTGGGAGTCACTATCCCTTCTTAACTGCCTTGCCCTTGAGAAAAAACAGGTCACAACAGTGTTTGATCCTAGGCAATTCTTTCCTCTGAGGCTGCTAAAATTTAAAACTAATTTTCTAGAATGGTGAGAGTCCCCTTCCTGGGACCCTTCAAAATGTAATGGCTCTTCACTTATGTCTGGGTTGCATTTAAAAACAACTGGTCTAGATTTAATCTTAAAATTCTGAAAAAGAAATAGACATACAAATTTTAGCCCAAATTTACCTGTCTTTTAGTCCTTAGGCAGAACTGAAAATTAACTTCTCTCTCCCCTCAACAACGATGCTAACTAGCTTTCATAGCATAGGGTACAATGACTCATTTTTATAACAAAGATAATGTTTTGATAGAACAAAATATTCCTTCGGAAACTTATGAGCCTAATAACAATTTTCAATGAGAACAAATATTAAAACACAGGCACAAACCCAGTTGCCAGAGGACTGTCTCTTGTCATGGTTTCTCTCCAGAACATTTCAAGGTTAACAATTATTTTCAGAGATAATCTCTTTCTACACCCAAATCTCTCTTGTTCACTACACTAGATATAGTTAAAATTACCTTTGTCAGCCTGTCCCATTAGAGAAAACAGTTACATGTGACTATCAAAACAGCAGTTTGGGCTCTCAACTGTAACTATCCAACTACTATGGCTATAAAAGCAACAATTAGTAGCCTGTATAGCTGGATATTCCAATCAGATAAACTTTCAGCTGAGGGTCCATTTTAAAAGCTGTCTTTGATTTCACAAAGTAAAAAGGTTTTATTCCTTCTTATTATTACAAAAGATTTGTTTTAATTAAACTACAAAAAGCCCTCACTTTCTATACTTACAAACTTTAAAACTATGATAGTTATAATTCAAGTTGGTAAAGAGTACTAATTTTACAAATGGGCTTTAAAAATATCTGCTTTGTTTGAGCTCAAAATTTTTTCATTTTGAAATTTTTGTATTTTTAAAACATTTGTTGTAGAAGTCTTTTAGTTAGATATTTCAAAATGCTTGTTACCCAGAAAAAAATTACAATAATTAAGCTCACTGTTCTCACTAGAATGTTAATGTCTCTGATCTTCTCTTCTGGGTGTTCTAAGACTGAAGTTTGGAGATCAAAGCTAAAAAGGTGACTTGGCTAAGAAGTCACCCAATATTCTGACCACATGCCTCTGGGTTAACAAGGATCCAGGACATGAAAATATTTTCTGCACCTTTATCCAACTCTAGTGAGTTGCACAACCTCTTGAGCAAGGACACTTCTGTGCCCCAGAGGATGGGAACACATTTATTTAATAGTGTGCCTAAGGAGGATCACTAGAGGGAAAAGTCTCACATGCATTCCTAGGGTGAGAAACTGATCAAGTGAAGCCCATGCATAATTCTGACTGCAACAAAGACAGAACTGAGAGGCACTATACATGGTTCCACGGTAAATCCTGAGGAGACTTAACTGACCTTGATAAACAGCAAAAGGTTAATTTTATTAATACAGAAAAGATAGCCACATGTAATTGTCACTGAAGTTATTAGGGTGTGGCAGCATATGCCTGAAATCCCAGCACTTTGTAAACTGAGGCAGAAGATCATTGTGTTTGAGGCCTCCATGCATTACACAGTGCACTGAAGTCAAACGTGGAATACAGAGACAGACCCTACCTCAAAAAAAATCACCCAAAACAAAAAAAAAGTTATTAGATCACACTGTGCATAAAGGATGATGGGTCCAACCACATAATTCGTATGGGATATTATAACCATATAGACTGTACTGTGGAGTCACTGTCTTCCTTAGGGAAACAGAATTCCTTGTAGAGGAACAACACTAATGGACCCTAAAACTTTCTCAATGGAATAGGCAATATAGCACCCTACAATGAGATACATGTGGGTGTTGCAGGAAGGACGGCACAATCAACGTGTGGCTAATTCTGTGGCAAGTTCTCCACCTTGAACTAGGAGAGTACTTAATTAAACCTTATGACATGGGCACTGACCACTGAAAATGGGCATGCTATCCATCAGGATGAGAAGAACCAAATGTAATAGCAATAGCTCCCTCTCCCCTCCCAGGAGCACAGCATTCTCATCACTATTTTCACCTCTCTGTTTGCACCATTCAGAGATCATTTGCAAATGCTTTGTAGGCTGTGAAATAGAGAAATCATTACTATGGTATTCAAGAGTTCAAGAATCTATTTATCTTTTCTTAAGACCTTTAAATGACAACATTCAAACTCTATCTCTGTTCTTTTCTCTTTCCTCAGATAGGTAAAATGATAAAAGAAATGGATTTTTGATCCTTTTGTTTCTTCCTGATGCCAGAAGTTGATCCAGCAGTGCACTGTGTCCCAAATTTTAAAATGCCAACCTCTAGTGTTGCAGCTTCAAATGCTCTCCTGAACCCTTGGAGACCAAAAGGAGGTGCAATGTATGTATGGCTGTTGGGAACTACTGAAGCTGGACATTTGTCACACATGTGGCAAAGCAAGACCAGGCTGAGAACAGCACCTGGGGCCAGCTACTGGTTGTTGCTAGGTAATACTGTCACATGGCACTCACATTGTCAAATGTGTCAAACAATGCTATGAAGGCTGAGCACTTTCTTTTCCTCCCATGTGGAAAGAGCTCCATCTTTTTGTCTCTTATGTGTATTCTTCCCATCCTCTTGTTATTCTTCCCCCCAGGAACTTCAAGAGCCACACTAGTTTGCAACATATGGTCTCTGTCTTTTCTCCAGGTTTAACACGGCTCTAGATTTCAATCTAAACATGGCTGGAGGTATTCTCTATTTCTCACTTTGAAACAGCCTTTTATAGTAAGATGGCTGATGCTGCTTTCACACACTCTGGCTCCACATGCACCTTCAGGTAGCTTGATATGGTGTGGTTTTGTCTTGTGAGGTATTTGGTGTGTGGCTACAAGGGTCTCATGTGAAATATTACAAGTACTTACTAGTTCAAAGCCTGAAGATCAGGGAAAGTACTTTCATTTGCTAAAAAGCAATACGACTACAGAGCAAAAGGGGAGCACAAACATTCACAAAAGCCATGGAATGAATCTTTCTTGTGACAATAGCAGAAGAGAGTAAGCTCTTAACCAAGTATGTATAGAAGACACACAACAGTAAAACTGAAGTGCCAGTGCTGTTGTAGGACACCAGCAGGAAGGTGGGTGTGGAGGCTCTGTGCCACCATGAGCTCAAGCTGGAATTCAAACCTAAACTGATACAAGAAACAAGTCAGGCTACACAGCTACATGTCAGGCAGGAGGAACAACTCTTGGAACCTGCTCTGGGTCCCCATGAGTAGTAAAAGTGGGACTTATTTCCATCTCCAGATTTTAGTAGAGGACAAATAGGCATTTTTGTGAACAGAGGAAGGGTTAATGAAAAGCCCACTATGGCACATTTTTGCTGTTATGTTTTGAAGTGCACCTGGAGGTTTTTATCTATTTATAATATTTAGAACATTTCTTATGAACAGCTCTGAGAGTTTTAAAGCTGGAATTACAGAGAGAAGTTGTTCTTTAGCTACTTTTATTTCTAATAATTTTGTTCATAGTTATTTGAAAATCTTTTATTGTGGACTTCTATCTCAAATGTAAGTACTTATGAGATAGTGTTTAGATCAAAGAAACAAATGCAAGTGTTCTGAAATCCATGTCACCATAGGGCCTGTGATGATAGAGAATCAGTAAGCTGGGCAAAACAGAGATGTGAAAATGTAGAGTATGAGGGTGTATTTTGGTAAAAAAAGGAATTTATATGGTAAAATGTTGCCATAACCATATCCAAAAAAAGAGGAAAAAAAATCATACTGTTAAGCGCCCAACACTCTGTGGACAATAAGCCTTATAAAAGGATGTGTCTTTGGCTGTTTTTTACTTTTTGTTGCTATTAAGCCTACAAGGGAGGGAGTTATTTATTTATTGGATACAGGGTCTCATTGTGCAGTTCAGATTCATGGTGAACCTCCTGTCTCAGCCTCCCCAGTGCCAGGATTACAGGCAGGCACCACCATGCTGCTTTGGGGCCTGCACAATGCCCCTGGGGTTTCAGGCCCAGCACAGCACGTGGTAGCAGGGATTGAACTCAGGTCCTTGCACTTTCCAAGCAGGCACTTAGACTGCTGGGCTATCGCCCCAGCCTGTAGTTAATCTTCTTAAACCTTTGTTGCTGGCACGTGGGTAGGAAGCTTATGACACTGACTTTGGTTCAACACTTGCCCGCCAGTATAGGACCAGGTAAGAACCGGAACAGCATTCTACTGATGAAAGATAGTAGAAATGATGAGCCAGTGATGCTTTGAGAGTCTCATAAGGATGAATGGGGTAAAACAGCAAAAACAAGAGTTGTAGAAATCAAGGAGCCACTCATGTCAGCCCTACAAAAGGTAAACAGGTTGTACAGGATCTTTAGGTATGAGTGACTGATGATAACTGCTACAAAATACTCTGCTAAAATCCTAAGTTTGTTCTGAGTTACTTTCATCCTTCCTTAACAAACCTTCCCTCAGAGAATCTTGATATTGACATTCTCAAGTAAAGAACAAACAGCACAGAAGTGGATATGAAATCTGAGTACACCTCTCATAACATAGTTCCCCTGAGTGTTAATGAGAAGGAAGTGATATATACTCTATCTTGTGTCACCCTTTTGCTGGCCAGTGGGCCCTTACTGGATGCTGATGCAGCATGCCAGTCTTTACAATAACATTCTCAACTATTGTGGTTTGACAGTGTTTAGTGAGATGAACAATTTCAAAGGAAGTTAGGATAGGCATGGAGTACACATCATTAATTCCAAAGGCTCTACTTTTTCTTTTGCTTTTTTGATTACCACAAAGCCTATAAATTCAGTAGCTTAATAATAATAAAAGGGGTAAGAACATTCACCTGTCCAGCAGCACACAAGCTGTCCTGTCCTGGGTATGTAAGCCCTCATAAATTCAGTTAGTTGCCAAGCAGCACTTGTTTGAGTAATAAGCACTCTCTCAATTTGGAGGCAGACAATACTTTGCACCTTTCTGGAAAATTAACAGAATAAAAAATGACTGGTCTCATAACTTCAAATCACTGTAAGCCATCATAACTTCAAATCACTGTAAGCCATATACGTAGATACAGTCATACACACATGGTCTCATTAGTTACCAAAGTGGCACTGAATGTGCTCCTGCTCATTCTATGAAGGGTCTAGAATTACAAACATATACCATGACATCAGGTCCCAAAACACTTTAGTAAACAGCATTAAATTTTAAGTCAGTGACCTTGTTCCAAAGGAACATGAAATATTCACTTCATGAGGTAAGATCCCTCATTTTACTGATACCTTTTTGCAACTGTAAACATCTTGTAAGAAAATCACATCCACAGCTTAGAAAGTTCAGGATGAAATTCAAATATGGGGGGCTTTCCAAAAAATTCTCAAAGAATGGACCATTTCATAACCTGAAAGTAAATGGCAATATATGGATATCCTTGAATCTTTGATAAATACCATGAAAGTTTTTTAATAGTTTTTTTTTAATTATTCTGCAGTATGCAAGATGAAAATTTATCCTTATACATTCTTCAAATTAATTCTATCATACGGAGTATGCCATGAAAACTAGTTAAATAATTTATGATAGAATTGTATTTGTAAGAGTTCTTTGAAATATAAATTTTTTAGAGAATCTTCAGGACACATCTTAAAGAATTAACTTTTTTGTGTTAGAGACAAGGTCAGTTCAGGGTGGCCTTGGTAGCCCAGGCTGTTCATAAATTTGTAGGTGTCCTGCACAAGCTTCCCAAGTGGAATTAAAGGCATGTACCACCACAGGTAGCAGAAGTGAACTTAACTAAGTGCACTGTATTTATCTGACTTCACTCCCGAACAAACATTTTATAACAAAATGAATCTTTGATAAAAGATTTAGAATACTGAATGTATCTATAAGGTTGCTCCCCAGTTCTGCCATCACATTTAATAGATCTGATGATTGGTGAACAACCTTACCATGCCTATGACCTTTCTATGGCTTCCTCAAAGGAAGGATCAGGATTGTATAGACAGCATTTAGCTTTTATAATGGCACAAGTAATCTTTAGTTGTTAGAAGTCTAATATCATTCGATTTTAGAGTACATCTTGGAGTACATTTAGGGCACAGAACAGTCATGGCATCTTTTTACAGTGAAGAGCTACTATGTTGGATGGCATATAGACAGATGACAGTTTTTTTTGTATCTTACATGCCTCTAAAAGGAGAAAATATAAAGTTGTGGGAAAAGATCAAGAAAGAGACCAGACCAAAAAGAAAACTACATTTCTTGTGTTGTGTAGAGAAGCCAAGCCAGTTTCTCTAAGTGTAACTTTTCATCCAAGTCTAAAGAATGGGAACCAAACTAGTGTCATTTAACTGGTAGGATAAGATTAAAACCCACAGCAGTTAGAAATCAAACCACTTTAATCAAGTCTAATGTAATATATATAACACAAATATAATACCTTGTCTACAAGAGCAAAACAACGTTTAAGGAAACATCAAGTGGTTCAAAACTGGCTCAAATGATGGCAAACAAGAATGGCATAATTATCTAATATAATTTAGCAATTAAGAAAAGTGAACTCTTTCTCCTGTTGTTATGGAAAAACTAAGAGTAATATGTTTTGGTCACTGATTGCAGTTTGGGCTAGTAGAAGGCAGGCTAGCAGAGGCAGGGGGAGGTGGACAGTTTTCTATTTCAGTAGAGAGAAATGTGGGAGAACAAGAATTTCCCACTGAGAGCAAAAAAATGTCACACCTGGTGAGAGAAAACAAGAGGCAGCAGGGCCCATACTGAATGTCTTTGGTTAAAGCCAAGGCCCTAAGGGAACAAGGAAATGATAGTAGGTAGTCACACTTCTTGGTCAATCAGCGATGGGAACTAGTCTTCCTGGGGAGGGTCTGTCCATGACTAACACTAGGTTACATGGGTCTGGAAGGTAGAGACTTCTGTCTGTCTCAATGGATAAAAGAGAGAACTGTAAAGCAGTCCCCTGCAGGAAGGAGGAAGGAAGGAGGTTCAGCAGAGAGGCAGCTTATTTTTAGAGACAAGCAGGCAGCAACTTCAGCAGCAGAAATAGCTGTTCACACAGAAAGAGAACAGGGTCTTTAAAGGCACAGAGTAACGGAAGTGGAGAGCTGGCTGGGTTTAGATCTTGGCTGCCAGAAAAAAATGCAAAGATTAGGGCTTACCCAATCTGAAATGCCCAGCAGGATCTGGCATGGCAGATCCTGCAACAGCAGTAGGCACCTTTGTCTGAAGACCCTGCCATATGGCCTTAGCAGGCACAGAACACCAAGAGAACTTAAAGCCTTTCAAAGAGAGCTTGCCTCTCTTCCCGGGATTGGCTTGCAAATGTAACATATGTAAGGAGCAGAGACTACTAGATTTGTTTAAAAGCAACACGGCATGGAATTTATTGTACCTTTGGCCCAAAGAGAAGTATGCCCCTTTCACAGGGATGGACTATAGGCAGAGGACATTAGACAGAAGTGCCCAATGAGCATCTGTGG
Organism: Ctenomys sociabilis; assembly: GCA_004027165.1. Lineage (NCBI taxonomy): Eukaryota > Metazoa > Chordata > Mammalia > Rodentia > Ctenomyidae > Ctenomys > Ctenomys sociabilis. Next base: position 13,030 of record PVKA01015748.1, on the reverse strand, counting down.
TTATAGTTCTCAGGCAAACTTGCATCTCAATGAGAATTCTTTGCAGTGTCCCATGTAAATTTGCAGGTGTCTCCAAATGTCCCCAAGACCTGCAAAATTCCTTGACCTATCTCTCCTTACCTGTGCTTGTGGATGACAGCCTGAGATCCTGAACTGAGTTCCCTTAAGAGTAATGCTTCTGCTGGCAAGTAGACTGGTAGTTGAGACAACATGCTTGCAGACTTACATGAATACCCATAATTATTAAGTTCTGATTTTACTGCAGTATGAGTTATCTGATGTGTACTGAATTGAGTCTGAACTCAGATTTTCCAAACTGATTCCATTCTAACATTTCTGTTGATGTATTTTCTGATGTGTACTGAGGATTGAGTGCACACTGAAAGACTTGCTACCCTCATTCCATTTGTTAGATTTCTCTCCAGTCTGAATTTTCTGGTGCAAAGTAATGTCACCTTAAGGCACTGTTTTACCCAATAAATTGGTAAGGTTTCTCTTCGATTAGTTTATGGTTAGCTGGTCACTCAAGGTTTGCTATATTACACATGAAAATCGTTTTTCCAACAGAAACTGTCCAATGTTTTCTAAGCCTCAAAAACTGGATTTTTTTGTCACAATTTTAGCTGTCTCCAAGATTTAATATCTAATGAATTCCAAATTCAGAATTTTCACTGACCAGCCTCTTTCCAGTATGGATGACATGCTCAGTTAGGCTTCAACACACACTAACAGCACTGCTACACTCACTGAATTTATTAAATATTTTTCTCCCCCTTTAGTAAAGATCTTAACTCATTCATTATACCTAAGGTTTCTCTCCAGTATGAATACTCTGATGCTTTGCTAGCGATGATCTATACCTGAAAACGTTAGCACATTCATTGCATTTGTAAGGTTTCTCTCCGGTGTGGATTCTCTGATGACTTGCTAGGTATGATTTGTGCCTGAAAACCTTACCACACTCATCACATTGGAAAGGTTTCTCTCCAGTATGGATTATCAGATGTCGTGAAAGGTAGCAACTGTGACTAAATACCTTGTCACATTCATTACATTTGAAAGGTTTCTCTCCACTGTGAATTGTTTGATGTTGGGCAAAGTGTGAAATTTCATCAAATACTTTCCCACAATGATTACATTTGTAAGGTTTCTCTCCAGTGTGGATTCTCTGATGCTTTGCTAGGTATGACTTGTGACTGAAGACCCTGCTACATTCATTACATTTGAAAGGTTTTTCTCCTGTATGAATTCGCCTATGTTGTGCAAGGTAGCAATTTCGACTAAATACCTTGCCACATTCACTACATTTGAAAGGTTTGTCTCCACTGTGAATTGTATAATGTTGGTCAAGGTGTGAAATTTGATGGAACACTTTTCCACATTCATTGCATTTGTACAGTTTTTCTCCATTGTGAATTGTACAATGATTTGCAAGGTGTGATATCTGATTGAAGACTTTGCCACATTCATTACATTTGTAAGCTCTCTCTTTAGTATGAATTCTCCAATGACGTGCCAGAGATGAGTTTAGACTGAATACTTTACTACATTCATTACACTTGTAAGGTTTTTCTCCAGTATGAATTCTTCGATGACATATGAGGTATGAATTCTGATTAAACATCTTTCCACATTCATTACACTTATAGGGTTTCTCTCCAGTATGAATGCGATGATGACGTGCAAGGTGGGAACTACGACTGAACACTTTGCCACATTCACTGCATTTGAAAGGTTTCTGTCCAGTATGAATTATCTGATGTTCTGCAAGGTGTGAATTGCAGCTAAACACTTTACCACACTGGTTACATTTGTAAGGTTTCTCTCCAGTATGGACTCTTTGATGCCTTGCTAGGGATGTCCTATGACTGAACAGTTTACCACACTGACTACATTCATAAGGTTTCTCTCCAGTATGGGTTCTCTGATGATTTGCCAGGTATGACCTGTGACTAAAGACCCTGTCACATTCATTACATTTGTACGATTTTTCCTCAGTATGAATTATCAGGTGCTGTGCAAGGTAGCGACTATGACTAAAGACCTTGTCACATTTATTGCACTGGAAAGGTTTCTCTCCAGAATGAATTCCCTGGTGATTTTCTAGGTGGGACTTGCGAGTAAATACCCTGTCACATTCATTACATTTGTAAGATTTTTCTCCAGTGTGAATTATCAGATGCTGTGCAAGGTAGCGACTGTGACCAAAGACCTTGCCACATTTACTGCACTGGAAAGGTTTCTCTCCAGAATGGATTCTCTGACCACCTGGCAGGTGTGACTTTTGAGTAAAGTTTTTGTCATATTCATTACATTTGAAAGGTTTTTCTCCTGCATGCATTCTCCAGTGACTTACCAGCTGTGATGTGTGACTGAAGCCCATCCCACACATATCACATAAAAATTGTTTCTCTGCAGCAAGGACTACCTGATGCACAGTAAAGAATGCTCTTTGATTTAAAGATTTGTCACACTCATTCCGTTTGTATCGTTCTGTATCAATGGACATAACTGATTCTTGTGTGAAAAATAAAGAATCAAGATAATCCTTTTTATCATCATGAAAAATGTCTGTATTTCTTTGGTGAGATGAAACTGAGGAATCATTGCTGACAGACTCTTCAGTGTAGTTCCACTGACTAATATTCCTTTCTATTTCAAATAGCTGTTGATCAGGTAGATATGATTGAAAGCTTACGCCACACCAACTTTTAGTACGTTTCTGTTCTGTACCCCTTCTACTACATTTATCTCTTATATCAGTGAGATTTTCTTTGTGAGTCCCACATAATCCTGTGTCAAGTCTTTTACTTTCTCTCCAATGAATCTCAAAATCACATGTATTTTTCTGGATTCTGTTGTAGGAAAATTCTTCAATAAAATGGAGTTTATGTCTTTCCAACATTACTGACTGGAACATTTCTCCTGTACCACTTTTCCTCTTTGGAGGAAATTCTTTGATGAAAGACTGAAGAGAAGTATCTAGGAAATACACAAAATAATTAGGCTTTATTTAACTACAGATGGTAAATACTGTTACTGAAATATACGACACTAAACCAAAAGAAATAATAACTAAACAGTTATAAATGATTTTTAGATTTTAGGAAAATAAGGAATAAGCCTGATTACATGTAATTCACATGAACTACAGAAATGCTCAGTGTGAGACAAAGTATGATGAAAACATATTGCATAAACTTATTAAACGGGTATCTGGCTATTGTAATTATCAGTCCCCAATTGGTGAAACACATCTTTGTGGTTTACACATACTAGCCTATGTTATACTTAGTGGAAGACACAGATAAACGAGACATAAAAGGATTCTCTCAGCATAGAAAGTACAGAAGAGTGCTCAGTCTTATTAAACAAAAGAACTTAGAAATATTTACTATAGTTACTTTCATTTATCATTTCACAGCATTATTTTTTTAAAACCTTAAGAAAAATTATCATTACTTTTCAATTTAGGATAAAGGTAAAAAATACTTATGTTTCTAGTCCTAATTTACACAATATAAGTGAGAGAAAAAGGATTCTTATCCTTCAGGCTCAAACATGTTCTCAAAGACACATAGACAGCACTTAATATTATAACAAGCCAGCAAATACAAGAAGAATGGAAAGTAATATTACAAAAGAGGGGGCTGGGGAGATGGCTCAGAGGAATAAGCACTTCCCTGGCAAGTGCAAGGGCAAGGGCCTGAGTTCAACCCCCGATTCTGCAAAAAAAAAAAAAAAAAAAAAAGCAAATATTGCAAAAGAAAAGAGATGTGTTGTGACAGTCCCAATCAGCTACTTCTCATAGAAAATGTTACTTGTGTCATCAACACTGGACATATTTAGTATTCTGAGAACAGCTAAAGGGTGAGTAGATGTCTTTTTACTTATACTGTGATGTTAAGTGTAGGAGTCTTCTGTGTTTACTGCAGTGTGTCAAATAACATATATATTAAATAACAGAACACTGCATCCATATCAATGAAGCACAAGAGAAATAGGCAGCATACAAGAAAAGAAATATGTAGGAATAATGGGCAGGATGAAGCCAAGGTTGGTACTGGCAAATCTCTGGAATTGTAATTGAAAGGATTAGTTAATATCCCTACCTTTGTGAAAGAGAAACAGATGCAGCAAGTGGCAGAAAACTGTCCCATTTTTAACTATGGGAATGAATGTTCAGGTATATGTGCTGGGGAAGAAGGAAGGAAGATCATCAGTAGCGTAGCAGTGTGATAGGGCAGAAGAAAGCAGATTCATACCTGCTAAAGCATATTTAATGAAATATATCAAATCTATTTATTACAGATGTATTATGAGAGTATGTGTAGGAATGTTCTAAGTAGGAACTGAAAAAAAACTTGAAGTAACTGAGATGATGAATTAATTCTGTTCCCACATAGAAAGTGAATTTAGCTCTTATCAAAAATATAGCAACCTAGGAAGACAATAGGTCCAAAGTGATGATTCTTTGGCTAAGGGAACAGAAATAACTTTGAGGAAACAAGTCTAACATTAATCAAATCACTGAAATTGAAAAATAAACCAGAAACAAAAAGGAAAAATGAAAATAGATACCGACTCTTACGGGTCCCCAAGCACCACCATGAGCTGGCTCAATGATCAAAAGCAGCCCAAAGCAGATGATCTGCCTTATCACTTGTTGCCAGAAGGCCAGTAATGGGTGACTTTATGTCACAATGCCCATATTATTCACAGCAGACAGGCATTTGTCAGCATAAGAAGAGTGAGATCTGTATACAAAATGTTTTAAAAGACTAATCTACCTATCTTAGGGGAGAGTATTACCAAACATTTAAAGAACTAAAGCAAACATCCTCTGAATCATCCACAATACTGAACACTTGTTCTATGAGGGAAGATTACCTTCATGAGAAACCCGATCTCCAGTGGATTTGGTGTAACATTCTCAGTAAAATACTATCAAAAACACATTAAAATTGATAATAAACCATAACCATATGAGATCTATCTCTGGAATATGAATAACATCAATTCACATAATACATCACAATAAAAGAGCAAAATAAAAGAAAAAAATCACATGATGACTGTAGGTGATAGCAAAAATTTTTCAAGAATTCCAGTTGGCTACTGTGGTGCACACATGTAAATCCAGCACCTGAGAGGCTGAGGCAGGATAATCTCATGAGCTCCAGGCTATATAAACCCCAATTCTGCTGGATATGTATGCCACAATGGAATAGATATTCTGGAAATAGATATTTGGTGGTTTTTGTTTTGTTTAATTTGATGTTTTTATTTTTTATTTTTTAAGGGGTACAAAATAGGGCTGGGGAGATGGCTCAGTAGAATAAGTGCTTCCCTGGCAAGGGAAAGGGGCTGAGTTCAATCCCCAGTTCTGAAAGGAAAAAAAAAAAAAAAAAGTACAAAAGAGTGTTAAAACAGCAAAATTGCAAGGGGTACAGAATTTCACTTGAAAAAGTAATATAAATTTCACAGTATTTGTTGTGATGCATAGTACTGTCTTCCAACCAGTTATTCACATTACCAGATAAATGCCTGAGAAATTGGAAGAAAAAAAGAAATATATAAGAAATTAAGAGAAAAAGGAGAAACAATTGATAAAAGGAAATAAAATTAAGCATTATCTGCTCCTTTCTATAGATAAGCAGAAATCCACAATACAGTTGTCCAAACCATCCTGCTTATATATGTAGATATCTCCTATCCCAGAAGAGGTTTTTGTAAACCCATGTTCATACTATTATGATTCACAGTAGCCAAGGGGTAGAAGCACCCCAAGAGTATTAACAAAATCTGATTATAGATTTGTTGTGGTTTATTCCCAAAGGGTTTATGTTTCAGAAACGTGGTCCTTAGTGTGGTTACAATGGAAGGTGAAGGACCAAAACATGTAAAGTGTAGACTGAAACAACAACTAGCTCATCACAGGTGCTGCCTGCAAAAGGGATTAATGCAGGTCTGGCAGAATGAGTAGAGTGAGTGAGTGCTCAGAAGAGCATGTCATTATAAAGTTTACTCCTGACCCCTAATGCAGATGTCTTGTCTCACCATATGATTTCTGCTACAAATGATACTGGTAAAATGCCATCCCCAGAGGGTATCAGATAGGAACATCTGATCTGGTCTTTCAGATCCCAAAACTGTGAGCTAAATAATCTTTCCTTTATACATTATTCAGCCTCGATGATTTCATTATAGTAGCAAAACTTCAGAGGAAAGCCCACATACTATGGTATAGTATTTAGCCATTAAAGATAGAAATCCTATTACATGAAATAAGATAAATCTGGAGGAAAAATGAATATAAAATGAATGTCCCAAATGAATACAACAATGGAGTTATGAAAACACAAACACTGAGTAAGTCCACATACATGTAACACCTAAGATAGTCAACTTCATGGGAGGAAAAGGAATGGCAGTCGCCAGCAGAATTAAATATTCATCCAAATGAACTGAATTAAATTCAAGGAATAAGAAAAAACGATATATTCTAATTCTCCCAAGCTTATACAATATACAACTGCCCTTGGTTTCACAAACTTTGTTTTATGATTTTGTGGAAGATGTATTTGGTTGAATTTGTCATGTGGAGTTCATGAATAAAATCAAAATTTCCTCACATGCTTTTGAGAACAGGACTTGTGTACTATGGTATCACTATAATATAAAACTAATTGGACAAATTTGTAAAAATATATATTACTGGTACTACTAATGTATATATTAGTATATAGTTGTCAATATGAATGAATGTAAACATGAGCTGATCATCTATTAATATAGGTGCCTTCATAAATACCACCAAAATACAAGTAACCTAATAGATGAAATAAATAAATGACCCATAATGGAGATGGGTTTACCTGCCATCACTTAGCAATAGCAAAATGAACAGAAAAGTAGTCAATAAAACGAGTAGTAAATACGAGCATGAGAAGAGGGCAGTACTTAATGGGTCAATAGGGTCCAGGAGAATATCACAAGAAATTCAGATGGAAAGATGTGCAACACAACACTTTTTACATGCTGAGCTCAGCATACAATTTCCAAAAGGAGATTGAAGCAGATCAGAAAATAGGAAAATATCCCTTGCTCTTAGATAAGAAGAACCAATGTTATGAAAATGGCCATTCTCCCCAAATTATACAGATTTAATACAACTGCAATCAAAATAGCATTAGCATAAATCAAGGAACTTGAAAAAGGAGGTATCACAATCCCTGGCTTGAAATTGTACTACAAAGCTACTGACTGCGATAAAGTCAGCATGGTACTGGCATAAGGACAGACCTGAAGAACAATGGAACAGGTGAGAAGATGAAGACAAAACTACAAACACACTCAACCACCTTATCTTTGACAAAGGGTCCAAATATGTTCACTAGAAGAATCTCTTTAATAAATAGAATATGAAGATATCCCTAGCAATAGCAAAATGAGCAGAAAAATAGTCAACAACACAAGTAGTAAATAAGAGGGCAGTACTAAAGATGGGTCCACAGGGTCCAGGAGAACATCACAGGAAATTCAGATGGAAAGATGTGGAACACAACAAAACTGGCTCTACATGCTGAAGACTAAAACTAAACTTAAATCTATCCCCATGTACTAAATTGAAGTCAAAATAGGGTCAGAGATTTAAATGTTAAAACAGGAACAATGAATCAATCTACTGAAAGAGAAATTAGAAAAAAATCTTTAATGTAGGAATTAGTTGGTCTCTCAGTGCACTGTAGAGAGAAACAGTGGCAGGACTGAGGAAAATACAGACAAGGGATAAAAACTAGATTCAGACAGAGGCCTATCTGCTTGTGTGCAAAGGGCCTAAACAACAACAGTGGGGACAAAGTACCATAAGACACAGCTTGCTACCTACTAATGATTAAAATTGTTTAGGTGAGATGCTTTTCTCAAGACTGAGGTAGCTTTACTGTTTTAGGCACTGTGGCTTTGTGCTCACACATATGACCAATTTCCATGTTCAGCCACTTCCAGCACATGAGACATAGGTGTAAGCAGAAACTCTATGAACAAAACCTAAACTTCATGGGAAATACTCCACAGAATCAATAGCTAGGATCTCATCTTACTGGAAGCTTTTGCATATCAAAACAAATCACCAACAGTGAAGACAACAGAGTGGGAGAAAATTTTACCCAACTGTTCTCCAAAGAACTTATACCTGGGACATGTAAGGAATTTTTAAAAAATCAGACCTCCCCCCAAATTTAAAGACCCAATCCATAAATGAGCACTTGAGATGAATACCCACTTCTCAGATAAAAAAGTACAGATAGAAAATAAATATATGAAAAGATCTTCAACATAATTGGTCATTTGAGAGAAAGACAATTAAAACAACAGAGATTCCATCTCACTCCAGGAAGATCATCAAGAAATCAACCAATAACAAATGCTGGCATGGCTGTGGGGAGAAAGGAGCCCTTTTCCACTGCTGGTAGGAGTGTAGTCTCGTACAACCACGATGGAAATCAGTGTAGAAACTCCTCAAAACACTAGAGTTAGAGATTCCATTTGACCCAGCTACTATTCTTTTTGGTGTCTTCCCAAAAGGACTAAAAACATCATAACAGAATGACATATGTGCACCCGTGCTTATAGCAGCACAATTTGTCATAATTAAATCTTGGAAACAAACTAAGTCTATCAACCAAGAAATGAATAAAGATGTAATATTATTATACAGTGGAGTACTATTCAGATATAAAGAAAAACTCAAGGCTTTTATAAGAAAATGGATGCAACTAGAGACCACACTCATATGTGAAATTAGTTAGTTTTGTATGTATAAGCATTGTCTCCCTAATGCAAGAAGTCAAAAGAGTAAATGCCAAAATGTACAACAAATATTAGTAAATGAGAAGAAACTGCTCAAAAGGAAAGAGAAACCAGAATGGGTAAAGGACAAAAAGTAAAAGTTAAATATATTATATATATATAATTTATTATATATATATATATAATTTATAATATATTACACATATACACATCAAATATATAGACAAAGTATAACCACACAAAATAGTCGAGAGCTATGCTACTCATTTCTATTAGTTTATTGAAAAGAAAGTTTTGTGCTTTATCATTTGATCAGTTTTTCATGCCTCATCTTGTAATCTCAGCAACTACTTTGAAGACAACAATAAGCAATGTATTAACTACTGTTACTAGCCTATCTTGGTTTGAAATTTTGCATCATTGTTTTATTGCTTTAAAATAAACAACAAAGGTGATAAAATAGTGGTGAATTCTAATGAAGTGCCTGAAATAGGCTTAGCCTACTATAAAATACTATGATGTTTAAATATTAATGTAGTACAGTGATACCTCAGTTGTCAAACAGCTTTTAAGTTTCAACTGCTCGGTATTCAAACAGCAAAGTTTAAAAACAATTTGCATATAGCTTTGCTCCACAGCTGAACCAAACATCCAATGTTAGGAAACCCAGCCAACAGTGCATCGTGGGTGGCTTCTGGGGAGGGCACACAAGGGATGACATTTCAGAGCAAGAGCTACTTACTCTCCCCCAGACCACAGGTAGTTTCATGAGTGCTTACAACACTCATCATTGTTCTTTTATCTTTGTGCTTTATGTAAAATTTTATAACCAAGGCTCCAAACAAAAGTTAGAATTAAAGGTAACACAAAAACTGTGAGAACCACAATACATAATTGCAAAATTTGTTAGACCTGGAAAAATAAATTTATAAGTGTAATTTAGAACAAATTATTTGGTTTTCCAATATGTTTATAAGAAACTTATATTAAGTTCTCAAATTTTGGTGTTAAAACATGAATTTATAACAAGCTGAGTTCACAAATGAAGAAATAACTATAATAAAACGGACATAACAAATTTACATGGAAAAAACAATGATTATAATGAAGCCTTTGGTCCACAAGATAATAAATTACTAAAATGTAAATAAAACATGGCAGTTAAGTTTATAAAAATGACAACAGGGTCAGCAAGATAGCTCAGCAGACTAAGTGACTGCTTAGGCAAGCACATGGACCAGGGTTCCATCTGTAGCATGCTGTGCCAGCCACACCCCTGGGCACACTGAGCTGGCTACTGAACCTAGGCATGGTGACAGACACATGTAATCCCAGCACTGGGGAGGCTGAAAATGATCACTATGAGTCTGCGCTCTTAGTGAGGCCCTGTACCAAATACATTAAAAAAAAAGACAACATACCAGAAGGGGAAAAAGTATTAAATAACAAAAAAGAAATACCTATCCAAAGATGTACCTAGACAGGAATTAATAAACCAAACAATGATACTGTCAAGATATCAAACATCCCAAATTTCAAAACAATAAATTTAACACAAAAATGTGTGCTTTATCAGTACGTTCTAAATTAGATGAAACAAAACTAAAAGATGTAACACTGTTCACATAATTTTACACCTGTGTAAATGTCATCATACTTCGTGCAGTGAAGAAGTAAGTCTTGTAAACACATACACCTGCAGGTCATTCCCAACAATGGGCTATGAAACAAAGAACACTACAAGTATCATAAAAAATATGGAGCTGCTTATTATAAACATAAACAGTTTCTTTTATACCACAGGGTAAGGCACAGGGTGAAAGAACACTCTCTTAAGCAAATGACAGAAGCCTTTAAAATCTGAATATCACTCAACTTCATAAGGTGTGTCAGTAAGATGTTAAAAAAACCCGTATTTTAAGCTTTAATTCACACTACACTGAACAAAGGCCTGAGCCAATGTTTGTTGTTGAAAATGAACACTGGCTCCCATGGGGAATAAAGGGTTGTTTACTACCAAGCCTCATGCATATGAGATCATGCCCTGGAGAACCATGATGCTCATTTTTCTCCAGAGGAGATAATTGTTCCTATATGTGACCAACATTAGGTAACTGCCACAGAAAGACAATTCTGTGACAATTCTTAAAAACTAGAACTCAGCTGGAAACAAGGCTCAGTAAGGCTCTACTGATACTTTTATCTGTTGTGACAGCTCAGTGCTGTTTCTAAGGTCTCAAGTATCATGAGACATGCTGAGAAGCCCACTCAAGGTTTCCAGAGTGTTATAAAAAACAGAGCACAAGGGCCTTTTACACTGAGACTCTCAAGAGTCCATTTACAGAGTTCTCCAAATGACCCTGTAAGACATTAAACATCTCTCCCTTTCCTGTTTATTGCCAGGTCAATATCTTCATTTAAATGTAAAACTACAAAAGGTCAGTACAAAATAGACAAAACTACAGCAGCTAACAAGCCAAATATTAAAAGATAGGCTATTAGGTACAAGATCTTTTACAGATCCAGAACAACAACTGGTCTATCCTACTGAGGCATACAACCAGATAAATTTGTGAATAAAACAGACATGGGCTACTATCCCTAAAGAAGGCACTCTGGTTCAGTAGTTCTTACATACACAAAAGGCTCTAAAGAACTTTATGCCTAAATATGGTTTTTTTTTAACATCTTACTGACACACCTTATGAAGTTGAGTGATACTTCAGATTTTAAGACACAGTCCACACATCGATTTCTCATCCACAAACAGATATGACCAGTGTTACAATTGGCCTTTAAAAATACAAATAGAGACCCAGCCCTAGCCCAGGTAGTGGGAGTGTGTGGGAGAGCTTCTGGCTAGCTTGAAGCAGCAAGACCTGTCTAGTCCAAACGCAGGCGTGATGCGTGAGACCCCCTCCCCCACCCTTAGGACTCCCACCACCACTCTGCTACATCTCCCCATGCACTCCAAGTGAGTAAGAACTTCTGCCGCATTCTCAAGACCCCCAGATCCAGCCCTAGTCCAGGCCCTAGGTGAGTATGAGAGAGCCTCCCTCCTCCTCTAGCCACCCTGTCCCCTTCAGATGCAGCTCAGGCGTGGCATACAGGCCTGAGGTGAAACTCTGCAGTTCCAGTCCTTAAAGAGAGAGTAGGGGACAGAACCACCCAGCTAGTCCAGGAGCAGAACATCTTGCCAGAGGGGCACAGCAGGTTCACTCTCAAGGGCTGCAACAGGAAGGAGCTGAGCACAGCAGCCAGACCCAAACCAGACACAACTGTATAAATTCAAACTTTGTAGATCTGCACATGAATTTCAGTAGAAGCTAAGGTTATAACACCACCAAAGCTCTACAACAAAGGTCAGAAGTCAGTGCTATACAAAATGACAATGAGAAGGAGAAACATGCAATCTCAGACCACAAGCCCACCTGTAACAAGTGCAGAGGACACTAACAAAACAAATTGGGAATCACACAGCTGAAATCAATGAATCAATAGCGAATGAAATAAAGAAACAACTGCAGAAAGGTATACAGGAACTCAGATCAGAAATAAAAAAAGAAATCTCTGAATTTATAGCATTTAAACTAAAGAATCAAATACAGAAACATATGGAGGAAACCCAATCTGAAAAAAACTCTGCAGTACAAGAATAACTGCTTCTAAAAAAAGACATTGATAAAAAAAAAAAAAAAAAATAGATTAGAAAACGACAGATTCCTTGAATGAGCAATACAAGAAAGAAACAGATCATATGAAGCAGAGTCAAAGAGATATAGAGGAACTTAAAATCTCAATCACAAGCTTGAAAAACCGGTTGAGTGAAAGTGAAGACTTGAAGACACTGGCTCAGCTAATGAACAGATAAGAAAAGATCTCTTCAAAAAAAGATTAGCATGCAGGAAAGAGTAATTCATCACCTGTGAGATGATGTAAAGATGAACAATGTGAGACTAATAGGTATCAATGAGAAAGAAGTCAATACAAATTACATTAAGAAAAATAAAGGGCAGAAGTAATAGCAGAAAGCCGGGCGTGGTGGCGCATGCCTGTAATCCCAGCACTCGGGAGGCTGAGGCAGGAGGATTGTTGTGAGTTCGAGACCAGCCTGAGCTACAAAGTGAGCTTAAAGCCAGCCTGAACTGCATAGCGAGACCCTGTCTCAAAAAGACAAAAAAAAAAAAAAAAAAAAAAAAAAAAAAAACAAAAAAAA
>PVKA01015747.1:12332-49445 GCA_004027165.1 Ctenomys sociabilis | reverse complement strand
AAAAAAAAAAAAAAAAAAAAAAGAGCCTGGGGGGCATCCCACCTGGGCAGTGTGGGTGGCGGCTGCCAGCCAGGCCTCCTTACCCTCTCTTTGAAGGGGAGCTGAGGCATCCTTCAATTTTTCCTGCAGAAAGTGGGCTCTGGCCTGACTACCTGACCACTGCCCTAGCTTTGAGCCCTGCCTGCTCTCCTTGGACTCAGTTTCTTCCCTCTGGGCTGTCAGGCTGGTGGGTATCAGGGAGAAGGCAATTTATTTCCTTCCACAGGCCCGAACCTTGAAGCCCTATCCTCCCAAGCCCTCAGCCTATGTTAAGGTCTAGATATTCTCTGGTGTAGAAGGATGAGGAACCTGCTCTCCCAGGGACGTGGAGGGGTCAGGAAAGGAGGCAAGTAAAGAGCTTTGCGGTGCCAGGACTGGGCAGGGCTGCCTGCAAGAGCTCCTGCCACACTGAGCAGCCGGCCCCTGGGTCAGGGCCAGGGTGTGCTGTGGGGTGCCTGGGCAGGAAGAGGCCTTGCTCTTTCCAGTGCCCACATTCCTGGAGCTGCAGTTCCACTTTGGGACACAATCAGCTTTGGGGCTACCAGTGGGAACAGGGAAGAAGGGATTTTCTCTGTCTTCCACTGAAACTATTTTAAGGCCCAGCCCTCTTGAAGGAACCACCAGAGATGCCTGTTGGAGAAGGTGGGCCACCTCATCCACCTCCTCTGACCTAGGACATGCTGGATGAACTGGTCCTAAGATGATGGCTTGCTTTTATCAGCAGTGCCTGTACCCCTTCCCAGGACCCAGGTACTGTTCTGCAGACCTTGGCCTCTCACCCAAGGACAGTTTCCAGGTGATAGGATCTTGCTATGTAGCCAGCCCTTCCCGGAAATTATACCTGAAGTGGGAGAATACACCTTTGTTGTTGTTTTTTGTTTTGGGGGCAGCTTTTGAGATGGGGGTTTCACTATGCAGTTCAGGCTGGCCTTGTTGAACTCACTATAGAGCCCTCATTATGGTCTGCCTCAGCCTCTGGAGTGCTGGTTGGAATGACAGGCATGTGCCACCATGCATGGCCCCAGCATTTCTTTCTTTTTCTTACTTTTTCTCTGTCTCTACTTTTTTTTTTTTTTTTTGGTGGGGAGGGTGTAGTTACTAGGAATTGAACTCAGGACCTTGTGCTTGCCAGGTAGGCAATTCTGCTGCTGAGCTATATCCCTGGCCCATTTCTTTCACTTTTTGAGACAGGGTTTCATGATGTGGTTCAGGCTGGCCTTGAACTCACTTTGTAGCCCAAACTGACACTCAAAGCAATTCTCCTGCCTCCAACCTCCTGAGTGCTGGGATTATAGGTGTCCAACAACAAGTCCAGCCTCCCTTCTTTACTTAAAAACAAGGTTTGGCTGGAGCCTGTGATCCTTTTGTTTTTTTCTCAGCTTTCTAGAGTGCTTGATTTAGATTCTAGGCATAGTGTGCCATGCCCAGCTACCTCCAATCCCTTTATGCAAGTAGAGTGGCATAGTGGGCCATGACCAGGGACAGTTGGGAAAGAGAAAGCGTTTTGGAGATGGGGTGGTATCAGAGAGGAAGTACACTAAATTTCATAGGGCTTGGATGTAGTTAATTAAGCCAGGACAGAAGCCTGTCAGCCCAGCTCCTCAGAAAGCTGGGGAAATTTGAAGACCCTATTTGTCATCAGAAAGGAAAACAGATTTAAAGAGGGAGAAGGGCCAGGTGTGGTGGTGAACCCCTGTAATCTCAGCACTCTGGAGGCTGAGGTAGGAAGACCATTGCAAGCTGAATGCCAGCCTGGGCTACATGGTGAGTTTAAGGCAACCTGGACTACATAGTAAGATCCTGTCTCAAAAAAAAAAAAAAAGTGTTTGGGGGAGGAGAAGCTGTGAAGATAGCTCAGCTGTCTAAGCACCTGCCTGGCAAGCATGAGGACTGGCTTCAGTACCACACGCTATGCAAGCTGCAAAGTGAGACCTTGTACCAAACACATAAATTTAAATTTAAAAGAGGGGGCAGGGAAAGGGCCATAGGTGTCCCTCACCAGAAGCACAATATTGGGCTCCATTCTTCCATCCCACAGCATCAGCACCAACTGACTGACCAACTGTAGTGCAAGAACCTCCCACTCCCACCATCCCTTGCTCTGATCATCCCTGCAAGGTACTCTGAGGAGCTGACATAGCCATGAAGAGAGGTGAAGATGTACAGGAGTCAGCTGGGGATGTAGCTCAGCAGTTCAGTACCTGCCTGTGAAGCATGAGGCCCCAAGTTCAATTCCCAGTATCAAAAAAAAAACGGTATATAGGAGCAGGGGTAAGACTGAGAAGGGACATAGAAAGAGAGCTGCTGTCAAAAGCAGCCAACCAAGAGACTGAGAATGCACAGGCTGAACAAACGTTAGGAAGGAGGTGATGTCCTGGCAGGGGTGAGGCGCCTCACTGGTTGCCAGGGTAAAAAGCTGATTGCCCTCTTCTTCCTTGGCCTTTTCAACAGTACTTTTATTTATGTGGAAATTACTATTTTACATTCAGAGTATGGAATTGTAACAATATGGAAAAAAAAAATTGACCTGCCATGCCAGCCTTGCCCCCAGGGTGCATTGAGATTGGGCGTGATGGCACATGCCTGTAATCCCAGCTCTTGGGAGGCTGTAAACAGGCAGATCACTATGAGTCCGATCTAGTAGTGAGACCCTGAACACCCTGTAGGCCCTTCCATAAAAATACAAAAAAAAAAAAAAAAAGTTTTGAGAGTGAATATCATCCTTATACTCTCAAATGCTATTAACTACTCACTTATTCTTTGCACATGTAAGTCATGGTCCATTATCCAGGCACGAGTTAGGATAGCAATGAGAGAATCCCGTATCCCAGGACTGTCCTACAATTTTTTTTTTGGCAGAGCTGGGGGTTGAACTCAGGCCCTTGCGCTTGCCAGGGAGGCACTTATTCCACCAAGCCATCTCCCCAGCCCCCTTGTACAATTCCTTAAAAATAAGTACAATATTCTCAACACACCTATGTTTTTGGTTGTGGTTGTTTTTTGTTTTTTGTGGAACCGGGGATTGAACTCAGGCCCTTGCACTTGCCAGCTCAACATAACTGTGGAAATGCATTGTTTTCTTTTTCTCTTCTATTTCATATGGTTGTTTGAAGCAGTCTCACTATAGAGTTCACACTAGGATTGCAGATGAGCATTTATATACTCAGCTAAATTTTCTGAATTGTGATCTTTCTTTGTTGTTTTTGAGATCAGGAATCAAACATAGGACTTGGCATCATCTAACTGCTCAGATCACCCAGCCCAACCCTGTTCTCTCTCTCTCTGTCTCTTTTTTTTTCTGGTGCCTTCCATTATCATAGAACACAACACCTGTAGTGTGTACAAAGAGGAAATGAGGGGTAGAGAGGAGAAGCCAAACTGGGAAAGGCTGGATGTTCATATCACTTTTCTTCCTTATCCTTCTCATTCATTGCCAGGATCATCATGAGTTTTCTGGAGAGAGTAGCAAAATCCATGAAGAGATTAATTCAATGTTAGACATAATCCTTATTTCTATGTTCAGCTTTTTCAAATGAGTTGAGGGGCTGGTGAGATAGCTCAGTAGAATAAGCACTTGCCTGGCAAGCGCAGGGTCCTGAGTTCAATCCCTGTACTGCAAAAACAAAAAAAGAGTTGCGTATCAAAAAGGACAAAACCACACATGATCACTAGTCCCATATACAGGTTTGCTTGGAAAGCCAAAGAGATCCAAAGAAAAGGTTCCTGAGAGAAAACGAGATCATCAGGCTTAAGGCTGACATCAAGATACCTTCCAGGAAGAGGTAGCTCCCACACCTGGCCCCTACAGTACCCTCAGGGTGAAGCGGGTGAAGATCATTGCTATGTCCATGAAAGTGGTAGGAAGGGTGCTAGGACTGACAGCACTCCAGAGCAGGGCCCAGACTGACTCCTGCGAGGAGAGCGAATCCAGTGAAAAGGCTCTCACAACTCTGAAGCATTGCTATCAGCCAAATCATGAAGCCCAGGGAGCCTGAGGCAAATAGCAGGGCAGCCTGAATAAAATGAGTGACTACATGGACACAGGCTCCTGCACCTGCCAGATACATTCACAGGGAACAAGTGGCATAGGCCTTCTTCGGGTGCTGCTGTGCTGAAGGGGTTACATGAGGAAATTTTTTAAAAGCCTTGGAGTTGATCTTCCGATCAAATATGTTCATGGTTCCAGAGTCTATGGGACATAGCTTCTGCTCTGTCCAAAGGCAACCAACAAATCTGTGCAGGGTGCCCTGTGTAGCAGGGAGCAGGCTGAGGCCCTGGCTCCTGCCCTTGCCTCTGGTGTCCAGGTAACTCCCCTTCTGACCTGCTGAATGTACACTCATTGGGCACTGTCTATTCTGTAGTCATCAGTCCCCCTGGGGGTGTTAGCTACTTGCTTAAGGACACAGAAATGGGAACAGAGTCAGAAAGTAGAACAGGGACATCTGGCACCTAGGATCACAACCCCTCCACTCAATAACAACTGTAATAGTGCCAACTGAATCTCTGTTGCCTGGATAAGGTAGGTGAAGCCCATTGTCTTAGTAACCTATGGGGTTAATCTTGTCATCCCTGGTTCACAGAGAGAAATAAGACTCAGCATGCCCCAAATTTCTTAAAAACAAGTAATTTGCAGGGCGTGGTGGAGCCTGCCTGTGATCCCAGCACTCAGGAGGCTGAGGCAGGCGGATCTTTGAGAGTTCGAGACCAGCATAGGTTACAAACTGAGCTCAAGGCCAGCCTGAACTGAATGCAAGGTCCTGTCTCAAAAACACAAAAACAGGGCTGGCGAGATAGATCAGCAGGACCAGGGAGATGGCTCAGTGGAACAGTGCTTCCTTGGAGATAGCTCAGCAGACTAAGTGCCTGCATTGGCAAGTACAGGGACAAGGGCAGTCCTGCATGTGCTGGCCCTGCCCCCAGGGCTTGCCAAGCTGCTCACTGAGTCAAGGCATGGCACGCCTGTAATCCCAGCACTGGGGAGCCAGAAGATAGGAGAGTCATTATGAGTCCAAGCTGCTACATTAAAAAAAAAAGAAAAGAAAAGAAAAGAAAAGAAAAACCAAGTAATTCAGGTGCTGGAAGCAAGGGCACCCTGGCTCCTGCTCATTTCTGCCATGGCAGAGGAAGGTGTTGGGAGGTGGCCTTGATCCTGGGTCGGGATTCCTGTGTCCTCTGCAGAGGGAAAAGAGATCCTGACCAGTAGTACCAAGTCATTGCGTTGAACGCTGCCTGCTGCGGTCACAGCCCCGGCCAGTCGGGGAGGGGCGCCATCTGTTGGCACCTGCCGCAGAGCGCAGCAGCCTGTCCTTAAAACTCACAGAGAAGCAGAAGATACTTGGCTATCCAGCCCCACACTGCAGCGTGCAATCAGCGAGGATAAACTGTCCAGCAGCGCAGGAGAGCTGCCCTCCAAGGAAATCAGGCATCAATACAATGGCCCTGGGCCCTGGCTGGGGTGGCCAGAAGAAAAGCAAAGACAAGAAAAGAGAGGAGCCGGGTGTGGTGGTGCAGGCCTGTAATCCCAGCACTCGGGAGACTGAGGCAGGAGGATTGTTGTGAGTTCAAGACCAGCCTGAGCTACAAAGTGAGCTTAAGGCCAGCCTGAATTGCATAGTGAGACCCTGTCTCAAAAAGACAGAAAGAAAGATGAAAGAAAGAAAATAGAGGAGTCACTGCAAGCAAAGAAGTGGAAGTGGAGGTCCCATGAGGTCGCAGGGCAAGGAGTGAGGCAAACGACAGGGGCTAGATATGTGGGGTCCTGAGGGCTGAATTCCTCTAGAAGCCACAGGGTACCTCCATTGCTGGAATGCACTAGGAGGCCTGCATCCTACCACCATAGCTGGGGCAGCGGCCCTCACAGCTCTCGGCCTCACCTCACTCACTGTTCTCCAACCAACACAGCTCTCCCGCCCCAAGACGTGTGTCCACCACCCACAAGAGAGCACCTCGGCTGACAAGATGCCAGCATGCGATCAGCTAGCACCCAGTAACCGGCATCTGGGAAAAGTCTTGCTGCCTTTGGCTAAAATAAAGTTCCCTCCAAACGAGGGCGCCGGTCAGTACTAACAAGGGCAGGAAGGGGAAGCCTTGGCCAGCCCCTGCCCCTGTACCTGCCCAGTGATGGGAGCAGGATTCTCAGAATATTCAAGGGACTAGCAACTTGGGGTTGTGCCCCTACGGAGTTCAAGCCACTGATTGCTGGCCCTGCCCCAAGGGCTCACCAAGATGCTCTTGAGTCAAGGCATGGTGGCGCAGGACTGTAATCCCAGCATTGGGGAAGCTGAAGATAGGAGAATCACTATGAGTCTTTTCCTGTCACAGGCTCTGGGGACACCTTACCCCTTCTTGCTATCTCCAGCCCAGCTGGTATTTCATGACCCCATAGCTCAGGCATCCCTTGCAAAGATGGAGCCCTTCTGACAGAGTTAAGGGGTCCTGCCTGGAACCAGCTATTCTGCCCTTGAGACTGAATGGGGTGTAGCTAGGAATGGCAGAGGTTGAAAGATTGGGATCATATGAGAATAAGAGCTCAGAAGCTCAGAAGGACAGGGCTCCTGAGACCCCAAAACTGTGGGGGTCTGCTTAAGCCCTCCATGCTTTCATTGTCAGGAAGAAGGGGGTAAGCCTGAGAGGCATAGCCTCTCCCCCTGCATGCAACACTATTGCTAAAACCCTGTACAGAACCATGGCCAGTGTCAGCCATAGCAGTGGGGCATGGAGCTGTGAACAAGACTGTGGTCCTGGGCCCATGCCTGGGCAAGGGCTTGGCAGGTCACTGGAGAGGTGGCTGACAGGCCTTCATGTTGGGTGGGGTTGGGTGGGAAAGGATTCTGGATAATCCCATTTTCTGTCTGGTTGTGTTGGGAAGCGCTTATTCCACTGAGCCATCTCTCCAGCCCCTGGTTGTGTTGGAAACCAGACCTCATCTGAATATGGGTCAATGGCTATGACTAAGATTCAAGCAGCTCCCTTCCTCCTCCATGCGCAACACCCTGCTTTCCCCCTGGTGTGGGAAAGGGGTTCTCCTCCAGATCCAAGGCTCCTCCGCTAGAAAGGAAGGGATAGAGCAAGGTTCAGTTCATGCCCTTATCCTAGCCACCATCACTCTTGCCAAAGCCCCCTCTTGACAGGTCAGGGCCATGGTGTGACACCCACAGAAAACCTCCCAATGTGGAAGAGGTAGCTGGGCCTTGCAGATCTAGATTCAAAAACTGACCAGCTGCCAGGTGAGAAAATTCCTGTCACAGTAGGCACCCTGGTGTCCCAGTTGGCAGGCCCCCAACCTCTTATTTTACCTTTCCTGTTCCAAGTGGGGTGGTGGCTCTCAGAAAAGCTCAGTGAAGGTCAGGGAGCCCCCAGACTTGTGGGGATCTCCCTGAGTCCTCTTCCCTGGCGGCTGGTTGTTCATTCATCCATCCATCATTCTGAGCTTCTGCCAACAATGATGGTGCACACTTATAATCCCAGTACTCTGGAAGACTAAACCAGGATGGTCACAAATTCAAGCTCAGGGGCCGTGAAGATCAGTGGTCTCAGTGCCTGCCTGGCAAGGGTAAGGACCCAGATTCAATCCCTGGTACTCCAGGGCTATTTATTTATTTATCATTTATTTATTTTATTGGTGGAACCAGGGATTGAACTCAGGCCCTTGCACTTGCTAGGGAAGTGCTTATTCTATTGAGCCATCTCCCTGGCCCTACTATTACCCAGAACCCTGGGGCACACTGTGCCAGCCCTGAAACAGGGCACTATGGTGCACACCTATAATCTCAGCACTAGGGAAGCTGGGACAGGAGGATCACCACAAGTCTGAGCTGTGTAGCAAGACCTTGTACCAAATAAATAAAAAGATTTTTTAAAAAAATTCAAGTTCAGGGGATGGGGAGATAGCTCAGTAGAATAAGTGCTTGCCTGGCAAGCACAAGGGTCTGAATTCAATCTCCAGTTCTAAAGAAGAAAACAAAAATTTAAGTTCAGCCTGGGCAACCCAGCAATTTAGCAAGTCCTTGTCTCAAAATAAAAATAGAGTAGGGTAGGATTAAGCTTAGTGAAAAGGCCTTGAGTTCAACTTCCAGTACCAAGAGTTTTTCCTTCCCCCTTTTAAAATTATTCCCATTGATTCAATTAGGGTGTGAATTTAGGTGCAGGTGGTCTGTAAGCCTACTATCTTTTTAAATATATATGGAAGATATACCTGGAGCCACAAGCTGTCTTCCAGCAGTAGCTGCTTCTACAGCTGGAGAGAACTCTGCTCAGAAAATGATTATTGACAGGCCAGGGAGATGGCTCAGTGGAATAAGCGCTTCTCTGGCAAGCACAAGGGCCTGAGTTCAATCCCCAGTTCTGCAAAAAAAAAAAAAAAAAAAGAAAGAAAATGATTATTGACATTAATGTTAGGTCTTCACAATTAGGCCCCTCCCAATCTGAAGAGAAAAATTACAGACCACCACCCTGTTGAAGCAGGAAGTTCCCTCACCCCACTCAGCATAAGAGACTAAAATAAATCTGTGTATCAGGACAGCTCCCAGCCCTGGTTTTTAGTTTTACAGGAAACCCTGTAAATCTACACAATGTCATGCTGTAAATCAGCAGAATACCACTGCCATCCTGCACTTCCCTCCCCCAAAAGAGGCACCAGACCCATCAATGTTCCCTGGTGCCCCCTCTCATTCCTATATTAGTCTATAAAGTAGACTCTCTTCCTTTGTTTGTGGTCAATGGCCTTTTCACCCTTGACCAGGCTGTACCTGTCCGAAAATAAAGATAGTGCTGTTTGCTTCATTCTGCCTGTCCTAGTGGTCTCAGTTGCTCCTTGGAGTCTAGCCTGACAATTAAGACTTGTTGATTATTCTTAAAGTATTTCACTTCTCAGGAAATCAATGCAGAGAAGTCTCAGCTAATTTTTTAGTCTTTTTTTTTTTTTTTTTTGGCAGAACTGGGGATTGAACTCATGCCCTTGTGCTTGCCAGGGAAGTGCTTATTTCACTGAGCCATCTCCCTAGCCCTCAGCTAATTTTTTACAGTGCATTCCTTTATGATTAGAATTAGTTACAGTATGTGACTACAATTGTTGCAGACAGCTGAGCTAGATAAAAAATATTAAAGGCAATCAGACAGAATTAGGTCCCTAAGGAGACAATATGGAAGGCCAGATGCCTCTTAACTGTGAGACAGACAGACACACTCCCGCTGTGGGCCAGACCTCAAAACAAAAGACAAAACAAATACACACCTCGACATCAGGAATTCTAAATAAGTCTCTCACATTGAAGACATCTGGAACAGTCACCAACCCAATCCCTTACAGGAAAAGCCCCATTCTCTATCCATGCCTGTTTGATACATGACTTACTTGCTTCCCCATCTGGTCTTGGATTTAATCAACTTTACCTAAGCAATTGTGCTTGTAATCTTATTGGCTGACCATAGTTTTGTCCTACCTCATGCCCACCTAAGCAAGTTCCCATGTTCTCCACCTTATACCCACATCACTACATTGTTTTATTCTATAAAAATCCCTGGGATAGATTTGGAGGCAACATGCTTGGGTCCCCTTTCTGTCCCCTCTCTTGGACAGGAGCTTTCTTTCCTCCCGATAAATATATTCTGCCCTTAACCTCTGTTGTTCCTAAAATTCTCTTCAGTTTTAGAGAACAGGAACTCAGCCCAGGTGCTTTTAAGTTTTATTCCTCTATATCAAAATGACTTTTCATTTAAAAATATTGATAATGAGTTTTATTTCTAGTTGTCCACTTTAGTGGATTTTTAAGTACCTCTTCCTACGGTCCACAATGGTATACATACAAATATATAAGAAACCTTGTTTTCAGAGTTACCAGTGGTTTATTCATGATTGGAAATCTGCAAACTTCTAAATTCTAGAGTGTTGTGGTTTGGTTTGGCCTTAAATATTTTCAAGAAAATAAGGAAAATTGGGAATTGTTTTAAGAGTTGTGAATCAAAAGTTCTGCTCTAATACTGTCAAATGATTTATAGATATTCAGGTAGCTAGTGTGATACTACTAATTGGTAAACATTTAATTTCCAATTGCTATGGATTCTAAATAAGCTGTATTCTTCGGAGTAATTACTTTATGGTTAAATTTGGCTTCTGACAAGATCCATTCGAGTATGTATCACACATCTCTAGTTTGACTCTCCTGGAGATGGGACTGAGAGTGGGAACAGGAGACAGTAGCGCAGCTTTGGTCACTGAATAGGAAAGTCGCAGTTATTTTCCTCAATCTTTAGGTTTGGTTTGGCCTTAAATATTGTCAAGAAAATAAGGAAAAGAGACAGTATGGAGTATTAATAACCATGGATTAACTGTCAACTCTCCATTATTAACACATTTCTCGCCCCGCACCACGAATTGCCTCAGAAGTGCGCAGAAGCAACTCTACGCTCCCACCCCACTCTCAGCAAGCTGCGTTACCCAGAGAGACAATGAGGTACCTCTCAGCAACATGCTTATCTCTGCTGAGACTCCGCCTAATGAGCGGCCATTGGGATGCATGCCGGGAAGTGTGACTTCCCTACCCGCTCCCCTAGAGCCTCTAACTGGGGGTGAGCGGGTCCTGGACTACAGTTCCCAGGATACACCGCGCCACCTTCTCCAGAGGTTGCGACCGTGAAGGGGCGGTTGGGGGTGCAAGCTGGAGTTGTTAAGGAAATCATCCCCCGGCTGAGCTGGTATCTGCAGCTTTCGGTGGTACAGGTTCTAACCGCGCCTCCCCAGGGAAGGCGCGTTAAGGGGGATTGGAGGGCCTGGAAGGATCACAGCCTGCGCTGCAGGCCAGATAGCTTGACGCGTGGGGTGTGATACTTTGAGGGGCGCAGTCTCGGAACGGACCAGGGATTATGGGAAGGATTGTGGCGTTGGGGCGGGCTCGGGATTTAAAAAAAGACTGGTTTATAGCGGAGTGAGTAGATGGGATGACGCGTCATTACCCGGGGTTCCTATTGGCTTTGCTAACCGCTGCTAGAAAATTACTTCTGTGTGGAAAGTTGAAACAATGGGTAGATGTTAGAGATTCCTTGGCGTATATTGAGCCAAAACCTATTTGGACTTGTAGGTCACCAAAGTTGCCTTTGCAGAAGAGAAACGCACGCATTCTCAGTGCTCTCTCCGCCCCTCACCCCTGATAAACCGTGTATTCCAATGACAGGACAATTCAACATCTTCGAGACAGAGATGACTGCCTCTGGCTTTTTTCTTCCAAGGCTGGCTGAAGGTAGGTTTTGGTAGAGTGGAGGAGGAGGAAGGAGAGAAGTAGTGTTCAGGAATACTGTCCTAAGTGGACTTTTTGGTAAACATTTGACACAACTGCATATATTTTCCGACTTCTGGTTCTTCTTGGTTTTTTGTAATGAAATTGAACTTAGGTCCAGGAAGGCATTTGTGCCCCTGAGCTGTATCTTTAGCCTGTTCTAAGAAGGCTAAGCCTGCTTTATGGCTACTGTGAAGGGTAATTTTTCTACTAGTGGAAATTGTGTCAAGGAGTAAGCAGAGGTCACACCCTGTACTGAATGCTGTCCAGAAAGTAGTCATGAGTGCTACCTGGGAAGGGTTTTGGCCACAGTACCAGGTACCCACCATCTTACCATATTCTTTTTCAGGGGAGGAAATGCCGAGCACTGCATTTGAAGTACCAGAGAAGCCTAAGAAAGTCTATTAAATGATATAGAGCCTTTGCTTCTCATCAGAATCTCCCCTCTGTGGAATTTTTAATTAATGGAAATAGATTTTGACATCATCAAATGGGTAAAGTGGGAGAAACCTTGAGAACCCTGAGAGTCAAGCACTGTTACACTGCACCTTCATCTTTTTCCTCATTATCTGCATTTCTTATTTCTTTCTATTCTCTTTGATAGGGAAGGTGAGCCTGCTGTGGTCAAATCTTGTATGATCTGAACAGTACTGTGAAGGAGATGCGTGCAGCACCCAGAATCCTAAGATGGTAGGCAGAATGCAGAATGAGACTTGTGGAAGTGTAAACATATTACTCCTGGGCCACAAAGTTCTTGACTGCCTGAATACTGTGGGGTCTGGGTGAGAAGGACCAAGATGTAGTCCCTAGAGGAGAGTGATGGGAAATAGGTTTGATATCAAAATTAAGCAATAGGCAGGGTTTCTTCTGGGACTCTAAATGTCCAATAGGGAATGTTTTTAAGCAATTATCATGGGTATTGAGGATGCAGGTACATGGAATAGGTGGAAACATTTCTAATC
Organism: Ctenomys sociabilis; assembly: GCA_004027165.1. Taxonomy (NCBI): domain Eukaryota; kingdom Metazoa; phylum Chordata; class Mammalia; order Rodentia; family Ctenomyidae; genus Ctenomys; species Ctenomys sociabilis. Next base: position 37,174 of record PVKA01015747.1, on the reverse strand, counting down.
ACTTTATATCCTAGCTGGGAAGTTTTGCCTGTGACTTCTGGAAATTGGGGAAGACAGACATGTTTGTCCATTGTACCACTGCGGGTTAGTGAGAGCTGTTTCCACACTGAATAACTCCATTTAGAAACTAGGAAACCATGAAGGACTTTTTGTCTCTAAACATCATTGGTGCTTCTCCCTTTGGTGGCCTAGCAAGAGACAATACAACTCATTCTCCATTTCCCATTTCAACACATGTTCACCATTTGATTTTGTTAATGTTACTTGTTTTTCCCATTTTAGGCACCAAAACCTAAGAAAGGCTTGAAAGGTGAGTGGAAAAATGACACATTACACTTAAGCCAAATATATATCTTCCTCCCCTTCGATTCCAAAATAATGTAGATATATCTGTGTTTCAGTGTTTCTGATAAGGAGCTGGGGGTGTAGCCTCATAGTAGAACACTTGGCTTTGAGAACTAGACTCTTTTCCCATCACCTTTTCAAAACAAAAAAACCCTCTCTTGTTGAGAGTCTTGCTATTTCTCTCATAAATCTTTAGGAAGCTTTGGTCTTCTGAGGGGCCTTTTTATAAAGCTACCTTTTGATCCTCGGAAAAATTCAAAAATAAGTAAAAAATGGAGTTTTAGAGAAGTCCTTTTCATTGTGTTCTAGACTTTTTTTTTTTTTTTTTTTTTTTTTGCATAACTGGGGATTGAACTCAGGCCCTTGCGCTTGCCAACGAAGCACTTATTCAACTGAGCCAAGATTATGATTGTGGTTGAGCCTGATAAAGGTTCCTCACTAGATGAGGGAGCCATCAGTATTTATATTTAGGTTCCCCCAGGTGGCCAGTGAGGGGTCCATAAAGCCTAGAAATCTTGATCACTTTTGTTGCTATTGTCATTGTTTTGAGATGGAGATCTCACTATGTAGGTCAGGCTGGCTTTGAACTCACGGTATAGCCCAGGCTGGCCTCAAACTTACAGTGCTCCTGCCTCAGCCTCATATGTGCTGAGACTATAGATGTGCGCCAAAGCACCTGGCCTGGACAACTTTTTGTTTTGTTTTTTTTTTTTTTTGTCTTTTCGAGACAGGGTCTCACTGCAGTTCAGGCTGGCCTTAAGCTCACTTTGTAGCTCAGGCTGGTCTCGAACTCACCAACAATCCTCCTGCCTCAGCCTCCCGAGTGCTGGGATTACAGGCATGCGCCACCACGCCCAGCTCCTGGACAACTTTTTGTTTGTTTTTTTTGGTTTTGTTTTTTGGTGGTACTGGGAATTGAACTCAGGACCTTGCATTTGCCAGGCAAGCACTTATTCTACTGAGATGTCTCCCTAGCCCCTGTTTTTTGTTTTTTAATTTTAGCATTACACTAGGTCCTTTCAGTCTGGAAAACTGGTTGCTGGCTAATGGGGGAGGCAGGTAGAAAGGAATTTCCACTGAAAATCTTTGCTATTATCTGTTGGGAACTTTGCTTTGCATTTGTACCTTAAGTATTTCAACAGGGCATTGTGACTCATTGCCAGAGAGTTAGAAAACATCTCCTGGGCAATGAAGTTAGAGCTGAGCCTAAGGCTTAACATCTTTGAGTTCTATGGCCCTCAGAATGTCTCAGACTTGGGCTGGGAAGATAGCTCAGCGGTCTAAAGCGCCTGCTTAAGCAAGCTGTCTGGGACCGCGGTTCGATCCCCAGCACCACATGCCGTGCCAGCCCCTCCCCCAGGGCGGGCTGAGCGGACTACCCCCCCCCCCCAAAGAAAAAAAGAGTCCGTGATGTGTAGCGAGACACTGTAATAAATAAATAAAGCCTTGATCTTTAAAAAAAAAAAAAAAAAAGAATGTCTCAGACTTGAGCTATATGAGTGCTACTTTCCTCCTCAAGTTGTGATGACCCTTTCTGTTCCAGGCTCCATCAATGACGTCCTTGGTGAACTCTTGGGTGATGACAGTAAGTGCTCCTCCCCCAAAATCTTTCGATCTAGGCCTATTCTTTTATTTTATTTTCATGTATGTATTTGGTACAGGGTCTCATTATGCAGCTCAGACTTGTAGTGTTTTCAGCTTCCCCAGCACTGGTTGTGGCTCAGCATGCCCCCCGGAGTGGGGTCAGCAAGGGCCTTTTTTTTTTTTGCGGAACCAAGGATTGAACTCAGATCCTTGCGCTTGCCAGGGAAGTGCTTATTCCACTGAGCCATCTCCCTAGCCCGCAAGGGCCTATTCTTAAAAAATAATTTTTAAAAACTTTCAAATTAATTATTATTTATCTGGTACACAGCTCAGACTCATAGTTATCCTCCTATCTCAGGCTCCACAGCACTGGGATTACAGGCATACACCACCATTCCCAGTTTCAGTGGCCGGGTTCCATGCGTGCCCATGCTTCCATGCCAGCATGGTGTGCGGTACTGGGGATTGAACCCAGGTTCTTGCACTTGCCAGGCAGATGCTTAGACTGCCAAGCTACCTCCCAGCCTTTAAAAATTAATTAATTTTTAAAATTTATTTATTTATATATTTATTTTGTGGAACTGGGGATTGAACTCAGGCCCTTGCACTTGCCAGGGAAGCAATTATTCTACTGAGCCATCTCCCCAGCCCCTCATAATTTTAATGAGAAAAAAGAAAAGTGATAAAACAGTTTCAATACAGGTTAGTAGGACATTTATAATAATTAATGCATTGCATATTGTTGTCTTAATTAATTCTTTAAAAAGATAGGGGCTGGGAAGATGGCTCAGTGGAATAAGCACTTCTCTGGCAAGCACAAGGGCCTGAGTTCAATCCCTGGTTCTGCCAAAAAAAGATAGATATGGTGGTGAACATTTGTAATCCCAGGACTCTGATGGGAAAATCACATGTTCTAATCTAACCTAGAAAATTTAGTGAACTCTTATCTCAAATTTTTTAAAAAAGTGAGTGTATTTCAGAGCAAAGGTTCTATATTCAATCCCCAATACCGCCATCATCAGAAAACTGAGATATAATTTCCATGTCAGTTGGGAGTGGTGGTATATGCCTGAAATCCTAGCATTCAGAAGGTTGAAGTAGATGCCAGCTGGGCCTATATAGTGAGTGACCCACCTGAACTATATGGGGGACTCTTGTCTCAAAAAAAAAAAAAGGAAACAAAATTTTTTTAAAATTAGGCTGCATGTGGTAGTGCACATCTTTAATCCCAGCACTCGGGAGGCTGAGACAAGAACATTGCTGCAAGTTTGAGGCCAGCCAGGGCTACAAGATCAAGCCTAGCTTAACTGCGTAGTGAAACCCTGTCTCAAAAAGACAGAAAGAAAAAAGAAAAAACAAATTCACATGTCTTTTGCTCTTTCAATTCACTTGGGAGGCTGAGGCAGAAGGATTGCCATGAATTTGAGGCAAGCCTAAACTACATAATTAGTTCAAGACCAACCTGAATTACACTTGAGACTATCTCAAAAGAATAAAGTGAGCAATTCAGTGAAATTTAGAATAAACACGATACTTTGTATGTCTGCTGTGGTTGTCTGATTCCAACATTTTCATCATCCTATCAGCTGTATACACATTAGTCATTACTTCCTCCTAACCCCTAATCTTAGGCAACCATTCATTCCCCTCTCTGTTACGGAATGGCCTATTCTGGGCATTTTATATAACATGGTATCATACAGGATTTGGTCTTCACATCTAGCTGCTTTCATTTAGCATTATGTTGTCAAAGTTCATTGATCAGTACCTCATTCTTTTTTGCATCTACATAATAGCCTGCTGTGTAGCTGTACCACATTTTTATTTGGTCATCAAGTCATGGACATTTGGGGGCTAGGGAGATGGCTCAGTGGAATAAGTGCTTCCCTGGCAAGCACAAGGGCCTGAGTTCAATCCTGGTTCCAAAAAAAAAAAAAAAAAGTCATGGACATTTGAATTATTTCCATATGTTGGCTATTATGAATAATACTATTAGGAAAATTTGTGACAAGCTTTTGTGTGGATACGTTTTCAGATGTTTTGGATATAAGCTAGGCATAGATTGCTAGTCCATACAGTAATTGTGTTTAACTTTTTTGAGAAATCCCCCCAATTTTTTTTTTTTTTTTTTTTTTTTTTTTTTTGTACTGAGGATTGAACTCAGGACCTTGTGCTTGCCAGGCCCCAAATATTTCTTCACAGCAACTGTATTATTTTATGTCCCCTCCACAATCTAAGATGTTCTAGTTTCTCCACGTCCTTGCTAATACTTCATTTCTACCTCTTTGGTTATGGCCATTCTTATGAGTGTATCTCATTTGTGCATTTCTCTAATGACTGATGAGATTGAGCATCTTTTCACATGTTTATTGGCATATATAGAGTACATGTCCTTCTGTTCTGAACCAGGGTCTTGCTCAGTCGCCCAGGCTGGACTAATAGGCAGCTAAGTTAGATAGAAATTAGTGTCCTGGAGCCAGGGAGATGGCCCAGTAGAATAAGCTCTTCCTTGGCAAGCACAAGAGTCTGCGTTCAATTCCCGGTTCTGTCAAAAAAAAATTAGTGTACAGCTGTAGAGGGACTGAGCCTTTAAGGAAGTCAGCACAAAAATAAAGACCATTTATTGTAGTGGAAGACAAATTAGAAGAAAGCCACACTTCTAGAGGAAAAAGCAATAACCAGGCCTACATGTTCTCCTGAGATAAACAGCAATTTGAGATTATACCAAAATTATCACCATGCTTTCTAGTAAGTCCAGGTAGGTGTCAGACGCCCAGGCAGGTGAACAGAGCACCAAGATCCATCTCTTCCTAAAAATATCTTCGTTCTTTACATATACCCTCACTATATAACTCCTTCCCTGTTGGATCAGTCTCAGCTAAATGGCTAAACTTGTATTTCCGTGTGTTAATTGTACTTCACCTACACCATACCTGTGTAGTGACTGCTATATAAGTTAACCCTCAACAAAAGGCCTCAGTGGCCACCCCTTTCAGGACCTCTCCTGGAAATTCATAATCTGTGCTCTCCTATTTTCCAATAAAGCACTCATAATGTGTTCCTTTGATTTTTAACTTCGGGGCTAGGGATTTGGCTCAGCGGTAGAATGCTTGCCTAGCAAGCTGGAAACCCTGGGTTCGGTCCTCGACACCAAAAACAAAAAATAAACCTCTCCTGATCTGTAACTTCACTTGTCAATGTTGTGAGACCACAAACCTGGCACATTTGACATCTAACAGGTTGGAAATAATATTTTTCCTGCATAGTATCATAATCTCTATGTCTCAGGCTCCCAGAATATTAAGATCACGAGTATGTGCTACCACATCGAGCTCTGTTTGTGTAGCTTTGGAGAAATGCTCAGATCTTTTGTGTATTTTAGCTGGAATATTTGGCATTTTATTGTTGAGCAGTAAGAGTTCCTTATATATTGTGGCTACTGGCCGCTGTCCTTTGTGCCTGTGCGGCTGCGCTGAGGAATGTGGCTGCAGGGTCAGGCCAAGCTATCCAGGAACATAAAGCTTAGGTTTCTTCCACATGACAGGAAGAACCCACAAAACATTGGCTCATGGGTTCCAACCCACCTTCCCCTGAGTATGCTTGGGTTGGGTTGAGCTCTTTGTTTGGCATTTATTAACATCTGGGTTGATGTCCTTCCCTGCCCTTCAGTGCTCTAGCCTGGCCTTTATTCAGGCTTTTCAGGGGATAATGTTGGGAGCTGCCCTTTTGTCCTTAGAAGGTGAAGGGCCTGCTGGGTGAGGGACCCAATATCTTTGCATCTCTGCTGTGGTTGTCTGGAGTAAGTTGATACCTTTGATTTCTCTTGTTCCAGTGATACTCCCTGAGAAGCCTGTTGAACCAGTTCCTTATAATAGAGATGCCACAGATGTACCTCCGAAACTCACTTCTTCAAAGGCTAGAGGAAGGTAAACACTGGTTGCCCTGGGGATCCAAGGCCATTTCAGTGCAGTGCTCTGCCAGCTACTCCACTTCCCCCTTGATATGTACCCACTGGGATTGTCAGGAATTTCCACACCTACCCTCCATTTCCAGTTATTGAAGGGGGCTGGGAAGATGGAAAGAGAACTCTCTTGGAGGTCAGAAAGCCCAGTATCTTGTCCTACATGTGTTACTTGGGCAATTCAGTTTCCTTATCTTGAGAATAAGGGAATTGAGTGGTGCATGCCTGTAATCCTTGCACTCAGAAAGTTGAACAGGAGGATCACTAAGTTCAAGGCAGCCTGGGCTACATAAGGAGTTTGAAGCCTACATTGTATAGCAAGACTTCCTTGATGCGTGTGCATGCATGTGAACGCGCGCGCGCGCGCACACACACACACACACACACACACAGAATAAAGAAACTGGTCCAGATCAGTAATTTTCAAATTGTTTGTTCTTCCTACAGCAGATGATAAGGAAGGAACTTTGTGATGTTTCACTTTGATTTTAGCTAGAGCAGTTCTCTTTTTTACCTCTTAAGAGTGATTGGTTTAGTTTATTTGTTTGGAAACAGGGTCTTGCTATATAATGCAGACTGGCCTTGAACTCAAAGCAATCCTCCTTCCTCAGCCTTCTGAGTGCTGGAATAACAGGCATGCACCACTACCTTGCTTGATTAGTGTTTTGAGACAGGGCCTTGCTGTATAGTCTAGGCTGGTCTCAAATTTGAAATCCTCCTGGCTTAGCCTGCAAAGTCAATTCAGCAGTATCCAAGGGATGTCATGTCGAACATAGGTGTGTACCACTGTGTCTTGCTAAAGTTTACTTATTTTGCAGTACTGGGGTTAAACCCAGGATCTTCACACTGAACTAACACTTTCCCTCTTTCTCTGTCTCTCTTTCTCTCTCTCTGCCTTTCTCTGTCTCTCTCTCTCTCTCTGTCTTGCTCTCTCTCTGTCTCTCTGTGTCTCTGTCTGTCTCTGTCTCTATTATTTAGGTATAAGTTGCCCAGGTGGAACTCAAACTTGTGATCCTCCTGCCTCAGCTTCCCGTATTACCAGGATTAGTGTGTGTCACTGCTCCCAACTAACAATTTGTATTTAAAGGACTCTGTTGCTTTATAAAAATATAAGATCACTATACTAGGCAGCCTGTGAAATTTTCTTTAGCATATCTGTCTTCCTGAAGAAGTTCCTTCAAGTTCCTTTCAACCCGTTAAGCCAGTATTTTTTGGTGGTGGTGGTGCCAAGGTAGAACAGAGGACCTCCAACATGCTAAATATGTGCTCTACCACTGAGCTACACTCATACCCCTCAGTCTCTTTATTTTTTTAGGGTCACCTAATACATGAGTGATGGTCTCTTTTCTACCCCTTTTCAGGTCCTTCTGGGAAGATGAAGGCTTTGATACTCTGAGAGGCTTGACAGGAGCTGATGCTGAGGTGAGTCCAACCCAATTCTCAATTCTCAGTTTTTGTTGGTGTGGTGGCCAGTGAACTCACAGAAGTGTTCAGAAGTCTGTAGTCAGTTTGTTCTTAAAGCAAAGCAATACTCAAGGGATACCATGTAGACTCAAAGCAACATCTATCTCCTTTTCCCTAGAATGATGAACTAGACAGTAGAGCTCATGACACTTTGGGTTTGGATATTGTCCCCTCCCATGAGAAACTCCACCCCATCTGCTCATGTGATTGGGAAGCAACCTGACAGGAGTTCTGTGATGAAAGTCATCTCTCCAGCTGGGAGGGACAGAAAGTGGCAGAGCTTTCTGGGTCTCCATAAGTAGCTCGATTTGACTTCACACAATAACTAAGCCCTGGGTGAGGGGAGTCCTATTATTTGTGCCCCGTTGGCCCTGTGCTCCTACAGAAGCAAAGTGACAAGATATTGGAGCCCTGAGTGGTGCTGGGCCTGGACTAATGTCCCTCTCATCTCTCTCACCTGTGTTCTTGTCTCCTGTGGACTTAGGTTTCAGACATGTCAGATCCAGACTCACAGGCCTTGCTACAGGGCATAAAGGTAGGAAAAGAGCTTTATGATCCTCAGGGCTGGGGCTGGGTGAACTATTAATATTTTGCACCTGCAATTGTTCCTTTACAAATTCAGTTTCTGAGTTCTACCTAGCGGGAACACAGAGCTCACCCTGAGTGGTTTCTCTTCTAGCCCCTCTGGGTATAAATCTTTTCCTGCTATCTGGAGATAGAAAGTCTATGCCACATTCCTTAGTCGTCCTCTTCTGGTGGAACAAAGCCACTTCCCTCCTAGTGAATCACCTGGTTAGATCCCCTGTATACCTCCTACCAGCTGAGGGGACAGCATGAGGTTCCTTACCTTCTTAGCTCCAGATCAATTTCTTTGAACCCTGTCTGAAATCTTTTCCTAAGGCCACCCAGCCATGCACTCAGGCACATATGACCCACAATTGCTCTGACTCAGTTTTCAGTCACTCCTTCCAAAATCATCATGAGCCAAGCCCAGGCTATCCTCTAACTCACAGTTATCCTCCTGCCTCTGCTTCCCAAATGTTGGGATCGCAAACTTGCACCATCACACCTGACTCTCACCCCACTCTGTCGACCTTTGGTTCCATTTTCATTTCCAACTCACATTTTTCTGTTTCTTTTGTTCTTTCACAATTCTACATGTATGCAGCAGATGACATGTCAAGAGAAAATATTTATTTATTTATTTATTTTGCGGTACTAAGGATTGAACTCAAGACCCTGCGTTTGACAGGCAAGCACTTAATTTTATTGAGCTATCTCCCTGGCCCTGAGAGAATCTTTATTGAGCTCACAGTTTTAGAGATTCAAAGCCCAAGATAAGGTTGGGTTTGGGACTGGTTTGGTGTCTGGGAAGAGCCACAATCTGAGTTTTGCTTTCTCTTCTGGAGAGAGGCAGATGGGGGCACATCATGACAGAAGCATATAGGGAAGCAGAGAAAAGGGTGGATGCAGTCCATAGTGCCTTTCAAGGGCAGGTCCTAGGGCCGGCGGTATAGGTCAGTGGACTAAGCACTTGCTTAGGTAAGCGCAGGGGCCAGGGTTCAATCCCTGGTTCCTCGTGCAGTGCTGGTCCTGCCTTCAGGTGCACTGAGCCAGCGATGGAGTCCAGGTGTGGTGGCACGCACCTGTAATCCCAGCACTAGGGAGGCAGAAATCAGGAGGATCACTATGAGTGTGGGCTGTGTAGTGAGACCCTGCACAAAAAAGGGGGTGGTGGGGAGATAGCTCAGTGGAATAAGCGCTTCCCTGGCAAGTGCAAGGGCATGAGTTCAATCCCCCGTTCTGCAAAAAAAAAAGGGCAGGTCCAGAAACTGAAGCCCCACAGAGTCCACCTCCCAGTACCACTCTGGAGCCAAACCTTTACACATGGACAGTGGGGGACCCTCAAGGCTTTCTAAGGCATCATGCCCCTTTCCTGCTGTTCTAGGATCTAGATGACATGGATGCCGATCTCCTGTGTCTGAAGAAGCCTCCAGCCTCTGACAAAAGAGCAGTGAAGAGTTCTGGGAAAGAAGAGCTGCCTTATAATCCCAAACCTGCTGGCAGGTTAACAGCCAGTGAGAAAGGTAAGCGAGGCTTTGGGATCACAGAAGCTGCTTAGAAAGAAAAGATATGAGGCTGGCAAGATACCTTAGTGGTCTAAAGTGCCTGCTTAGGCAAGCGGTTTGATCTCGAGCACCACATGCCACGCCAGCCCTGTTCCCCAGGGTGGGCTGAGCTGGCCACAAAAAAAGAAAAGATGCAGGCCAGAGATGTAGCTCAGTGGCACCAGGGCTTTGCTAGTAATTGCAAGGCTGTGAGTTTGATGGATTCCCAGTAACTACCTCCCCCGATAAAAAAAAAAAGAGAGAAAACGTATTCTCATGTCTTAAGGGTTTTCTTGGTATAGAAATCAAGGAGTGTGTGTGTGTGCGTGTGTGTGTGTGCATGGTATAGAAAGGGACTGTTCCAGTCATTCTTAAATCCATTATGGGAAGCTCCTAGAGGAGCTTTTTGAGTTAAAGGAGAAATATGGGCTGGGATTATAGCTCAGTGGTAGAGCACTTACCTAGAATGCATAAAGCCCTACAACATAGCAACAATAATTTTTAAAGTGGGAAATTTGATGGTACCTGTCTGTCTCTCAAACATGCTTGTTTGGAGTGATTCATAACAAGGGACAGATATAACTTCCTGCCACATTTCCTCGTTGGAAGCATGGGTGAGAACAGGTGGGTGGAGACCCTCTAGAGTGAAGTCCTCATCATCCCAGGAGCCCCAGTCCAAGGTGTAGAGAAGGAGCTTAGACTAGGAAAGACCCAGGCCCAGGTTGCTTTCTCTGTTCTTCCTACAGGGGATACCAGTCCCACCAGAAAGCCATCTCCCTCTCCCAGCAATTTTGGGCATCAGTACAGAAGGTTATCTTTTGAAGGTACCAGAGATGCACCAGTCCTGCTTCTGGGATACTCCCTTTGTTGGTTTGCTTGCTTGTTCATTTGATTGAACCAAGGGGCTTTGCACTGAACTGCATCTTCAGCCCTTTTATTTTGAGACAGTTGCTCAGTCAGAGCCCAAATGGGACACTGGTTTGATAGTAGCCCTTGTGACTCCCTTCCTGCCTATCTGAGGCCAAGTTGCTGTGTGTGTCCAAGGAAGAACAGAGAGCCTTTTCCTCAAGTTAGTTCCTCATGAATTCTGCAAGGTCCTAGTTGTGCTTTTTTTTTGTCTTTTTTGAGACAGGGTCTCACTGTGCAGTTCAGGCTGGCCTTAAGCTCACTTTGTAGCTCAGGCTGGTCTCGAACTCACAACAATCCTCCTGCCTCAGCCTCCCGAGTGCTGGGATTACAGGCATGCGCCACCACGCCCAGCTGACAGTTGTGCTATTTTTAGGAGAACCTAACATATAGGGTAATCTTTTCCCTTCACAATGCACAATGTTCTCTTCTGACACCTCAGAATTGTTTCCAGGAGCCCATGGGACCAACAGAGTCAGAAGGCCCTTGGGTTTGTCCAGCTCTCTGTCCCCATGCTCAGCTCCCCCAGGCCCTGCCCTGTACATGTTGAATAGCTTATTTATGCTCAAGTGGTAGCAACCACAGCCTAGGGTGTTTTTACCTGGACAAAGTGTCACAGTTTGACTTCTTTCCTTTTTGGTGGTGAGACTTGGAAGACCCATTAGCAAGACTTCTCTCTGATGATGAGGAAGGAATTGCCAAGAAGCTACCTGTGACAGAGAGTAAAACCACTTCAAATAAGAACCCCAGCACAGGCAGAGACCCAGGTAGGGTGAGGGGACTTATTCTTTGTCCTGGGAGAGATGCTGTGGACAATATACCAGCTCACTAGCCAGAGCCCTCAGCTAGGCAAGACCTCAGGCCTCAGGTCCAGGACCAAGAGATATCAGTCTCTGGGAGCAGAGAGGTGGGGGTGGAGACCCTCCCCACTGCCCCATTGGAAGCTCAGGGCCAGAGAGACCCTACCCCAGCCATTTAGTGACAGTGGAGGGCAAGAAAGCCATGGGCATAGGGCCTCGGTTCTGTCTTTCAGGTCCTTCTATTCCTTTAACTCCTGGAGACACTCCTGTCCGAAAGAAAAACGAGTTACTGTTTGATGATGGGGATGACATCATGGCCACCCTGGGGTTCGGAGACAGCCCCACTGCTGAGAGGAAACAGATGGGGGGCCAGTAAGGATCCGTATGGGTGGGGAGTCTGGCCAGGCTGCTGCCTCAGGTCCGGAGAAAAAAATCAAGGGTGGGGACAGCAGGTGACACAGGGAGCCTCTGTAGTCACACTTTCCTTTCCCACCTCCCATCCTGCAGGGAAGGGCCCCAGCCTGCTCGCTCCAAGCTGGATGAGCTTCTGGGTCGAGGCACAGCCACCAAACTTCTAGCTCGTCCAGGAACTGGGGAACAGAGGGAGTTCAAGCTAGACAAGAAGTACCAGAGGTCACAGGGTGAGAAAGCCTGGGGAAAGGATGGACCAGGACAGGAGGGCAGGGAGGGGGCTCTAGCCAAGGTTTTTACCATAACAGGTAACAACTCCATCATGGTACACAAGTTACTGAATACATCTGTAACTTAACACAGATGCCGTGAGATTTTCCCTTACCCCACCTGGCACCTGGATGCTCTGTATAGATACTGTTTTGTTTTTTGGCGGAACCAGGGATTGAACTCAGGCCCTTGCACTTGCCAGGGAAGCGCTTATTCCACTAAGCCATCTCCCTGGCCCCTTGTAGATACTGTTAGATGTATGAATATCCTGGTCACCACTTGTAAAGTTATTTTATTTTATTTTTCCAGTACCAAGGATTGAACCCAGAGCCTTTGCATTGAAAGGACATCCCCAGCCCTTTTTTATATATTGTATTTTGAGACATGATCTAGATAAATTGTCAAGTTGTCCAAGCTGGGCTCAGACTTTCAGTTTTCTTGCTTCAGTACTGAGATTACAGGTGTGTTCCACCTTGCCCAGCTCAGGGTGGTTTCTTTTTTTTTTTTTGAGACAGGGTCTCTATGCAGTTCAGGCTGGCCTTAAGCTCACTTTGTAGCTTTGTAGCTCAGGCTGGTCTCGAACTCACAACAATCCTCCTGCCTCAGCCTCCCGAGTGCTGGGATTACAGGCCTGCGCCACCACGCCCGGCTTTCAGGGTGGTTTCTTGACCCTGTGAGAGACAACAGCTCACAGTGTGCAAATGCTCCTGTGGACTAGTGTTTCTCAAAGCATTGCTCCACTAGCCAACTGTTAAGATTTGTTCTGTGACCCACAGCCACTAGGCTTGACCTTAAAGAAATGGGGGCAAAGCTTGGCCAGTGTTTTCATATTTCCTGGCTGGTCCTTTGTAGCCATAGTACTTCCTCGAAGGCAACCCTGCCTCGGTTTGTTTCATATGTCAGCTTCTGGTTCATTATTTCTAGACAGAATCCTTACAGGCATGCAAAAGTTGGGTTCCCAGACCTGAAGCTGCACTCAGTGGAGAAGCATTTGCCTTGATTCCATCCACAGCACTGCCCAAAAATGAAACATTGGGCTTCCCTTGTGCTAAGATCTAAAACATAGTCACAGGCTCCTTAATTTTCAGACAAAGAAGACACCTGGGATGATAGAGTCCTCACCTTTGGGGCCTACCAGCCTACCTTGGGCTCCTTGGAGGGCCGGCAGTCCCGCCGACAGTCTGTCAGGTGAGCAGGGCCTGCAGGGAGCTGGGCCCCAGTACAGGCTGGCCACTGGAAAGACAAGTCTCCCCAGCCCTCCCTGTCCACCGACAACCTCTGTGGAGCTCAAAGCACTAGGCTGTAAGCGCTGCAAAAGAGGGCAGCTCCCCAGGAGTGCAGACAGGGCTGGAAACAGCTCCCGCAGGACCCTGATCCCAGATTCTGCCCTAGCACACAGCCATAAGTTCACACTGGGGATTGCTCTGGGATGAAAGGCAAAATGGCCTCCTCTGCCCAAAGCCTCCTGAAAGCCATAAAGGCTGTGCTGTCTCTTGGTCTCCCTGAAGAACACAGCCCAGTGGTTAGTGAGACCATGAGCCTGTAGCAGTGGCAACTTCAACCTGTTCCCCATGACACTGCTGGTGAACCTGCCCGGGCAGTCCTGACCCTGCGCTCTTCCCACTTTGCAACAAAATTTAATCAATGATGAAAGTTTCTGAATTTGGTGTTTTTCCTCCCAGCATTCTTTGATCTGTATCTTGAGGTGATTCAAGCTTAGGGAAAAGGTGTTTGTTTTTGTTTGTGATGTTTTATTTGAGACAATCTCACTGTGTTGTTCAGGCTAACCTTGAACTCACTATGCAGTTGAGGCTGGCCTCCGCCTTGTATTGAGTCTCCTTCCTCAGTCTCCTGAGTGCTGAGATTACAAGCATGCCCATATTTCTTAGTGTTCTATAGATAGCACATCACCTGTCACTGCCCCTTCACCTGACCTGGTCTGGGAGCCACTGCTGGGCTTCAAGCACCGTGATCATTGGTTTCTGGCTATGGGCCTTATAGTCCCTCCATCATAGAGGGAAAGGCTGGCAGAGGGCTATTGAGACAACTGCCTCCATGGCCTGACACCTTTCTCTTTGTCTTGAAGCAGGTTCTTAACAGAAAGTAGCCCAGACCCCAAGGAAGAACTGGGCTCCAAATGGAGCCCTCCAACAGCTTCCAGCCCCATCCACCCTAGAAAGGGAGGAGCTGACTGGTTGGGCCTCAAGGATGAAGACTTGGATCTGCTCCCTGCCTCTCCCACCCAAGAGCCCGGAGGAGGAGACTCAGTGATGTCTACACCCTCCATTCCCCCTCCTGTGAGCCAGCACTCGGCATCGGGCCTGCATTCTACCCCTCCTCTACCCTCCTCAGGAACAGAGTTACCAGCTGAGGTTGCCATGTCCACTGTCAAATCCACCCAAGCTCCCAAGGTGGGAGCATCCCAAGAGAAAGAAGAGGCAGAGGACTGGCTAAGCCATGTCTTATCTCAGAAGAAGTCCCAAGGTCTGGCCAGAGAGGAGCATACTGGGGCTTATAAGACCCTGAATCCAGTGGGCACAGCAAGTTCTTCCCCTTCTGGCAGGTATGGGCTTGGGCTGCTGTGTCCAGTGGGGAGAACTTGCTTTCCTTCCTCTTGGGCACAACAGAGAGCTGCTGCTTAGGCAAGGTATAGGCTGGCATGAGAGGACAGAGGGCATCCTGAGGTGGTAGGCTCTGTTATCCCTGCTTTTGAGCTGGGGCCCAGCCCTCAGAGCCTTCAGGCTGGCAAAGAAACCCAGTATGGAGATTGTTAGTGTTTTTGTTGACCCAAGCTAGAGTGACTAAGTATGTGTGAGCTGAGATTCCAATGCATTCCTGGAGATATTTGAGAAGATACAGTGACCAACAGACAGCTCCTGGGAGCTACAGTGGGGGCCAGTGGGGCAGGAACCTAGGCAAAAGGGGCCAGCTAAAGGGGTCCCAAGGCTGAGGGTCTAAAGGAAGTGGTGAAATGCTCCACCATCGGAGCTGAGGGAAGAGATGTGGTTTTGTGAGCCCAGGGATATCACCACATACCAGGGTTGATGTGCTGGCAGGTAGATTTTGACTTGAAGCTGAAGGAAAAACTATGCCCCAAACAGACTGCAAAGAGAGGTAGAATTACACAAAATAGCAAAGCTGAAGGTGACTGCCCTGGGAGGGTAGTTGAAGGGAGCAGCAGTGGAAGATTGAATAAAGATCAGTGGAGCCAGATGAAAGGACTTTGAGCTTGAGTGCCTCCATGTGTGACATGCCTGTTGTGGCTCTAGGCCAGTGTCCAGTCACATGTCACAGTGGACAGTGAGGTGGGAGTAGGTCCTGCAAAGGAAGCATAGCCATAGACCCTGGGAGCTCAGACTAGGGAGAATTCTCCAAGATGATGGTGGGAGCAACAGGGAGAGGAGGAACCCTTCAGGCTTAGTTCTTTGAGCTTGTCTAGGGTCATCTTCAGCCTGATCTGGCTTCCTGTGACCTTCATCTTTAACATCGACTGTCCTCAGCCAACCTGTTGCCCGCATTCAGGGAGTTGATCAGGCAGCTGCTAGAAGAAACTTAGAAGGAGCAGCAGCGCAAGAAGCACTGGCCATCAGGCCTGATGCTGGAGGGTATGTCTGCATGTAGGGCTGAAGGGAGGCAGGGGAACGTTGCCCAGGCCTCCACCCCTAGAAGTGGGCAACCCCAGACTGCAGACTGGCTCTGTAGCATTCAGCATCTCTGTCAGGCCCACTGATGACAGAGCTTTTGGAGGTTTTGTCCCCTTATTTACCAGCTCGGTCCTGCACTCCTAACAAACTATTGACCAGTAGGCCTTTCCACCTAGTAATTTAAACAGAGTATTTCCCTTTTCCCCTGGTATGGCTGCTCCTTTTCTGTCTGTGTTCTACACAAAGAACTGATCAACATGCTGCCCTGTCCGTTTGTCCCCAGGTCCCCCACAAGTTGCAGCCAGGGCGCCTTGTCCTTCTCTGCAGGTGACCTAAAGAAGAAAACAGCCTCTGGAGACCCTTCCTACACTGGTTTGTTTTCTGCTTTGTTTGAAGTATAATCCTGGGTGAGGCAGAGGTACCTAGAGCTCCTTTGGGGCCTGTAGAGGGCATTTTTTCATCACTGACGAAACACTTGAGAAAAACAGCCTGGAGTAAGGAAGGCTCTGTGGCTCACAGATTCAGAGGTTCCAGTCCATGGTGGGGACACGTCATGGTGAGCAGTGCTGAAACAGAGAAGCTCACCTCATAGCTGGCAGGAGGCAGAGAGGTCTGCCCAGTCAGTGTGAGTGTGCTTTCCCCTACGTAGCCTTGTTTAATGGTGATACCCAGGACAGATTTCCCAGCCAGTACTGTCTCATCTCTGAAAATGTCCTCATAGCTACACCCAGCAGTGTACAGTACTAATTCCCTAGGTGCTTCTTAATTCAATCAAGTTTATAGCCAGAGTTAACATCACAGGACCCTGGAAGATGAGCTCCCACACATAGGCCCAAAGTCTGGGGCTCACCTGGGCCTTCCACTTATTTCTGTGCTTCTCTCCTATTGACTTTTCAGAACTTGCAACTTGTTTCCTGAGCTCCCAAAAACCCACAGTGCTCCCTGTGCCTATCCAGGTAGGGAGTGGGACAAATAGAGGTGGGTCTGGGCCCCAGGGAATAATTGCCCCATGCTTAGAGGCAACTCCAGAATTGGACATGATAATCTGCATAGTGTGTCACACATGCCTTATGTGACAGCAGCCAGCTTGCTCTGGTGTCTCCCATCTGTGCCCTGCTGCAGTTTTAGCCTCATGACTTCTAGGTAGAGTGGGTGTAATCCTGACAGCATCAGCAGGGTTTTAAAAGTGGCCATCAGGGACAGCTTGGAATGCTCTAAGATATAGATGTCCTGCTGGTCATTCTAGAAAACCTCCCCCATCCCTGCTGTCCTGCCGTGGATTCTCCAGTTCTATCACCTGTGACACCTAAGCCCTAAAAGAGTGGTACTCAGGATTATGTCCCTGGGAGAGGCCAGCTTAGTTTTAACATCTGACCTTCAGACTTGACAGGAGGGCCAATTTCAGAAGCTTTTGTCATAACTATGACTACTACTTGTCGCCAAAGCTGGAGGCCACACTGGGCCACAGTGTCTCCAACACTTGGCCGCAACTTGCTGGCTAAGGGCTGGAGGGGGTGGGCACTCTTTTTTTTTTTTTAGCAGAATGGATTTATTGAGGGAAAGAAAGCTCCTGTCCAAGAGAGGGACAAGAGGGGGGCCTGAGCGGGTAGTTCCCCGGGCACTCACTTTCGTGACCAGTTAAAAGTGGAGGTGCTGCTGACTGCTCAGTTGGTCTGATCCTCTCCCAACTTCAGCCACAAATACGGGGCAAGGCCAGGCAGACCCATGAGCAGAGGGCCAGGAAGTAGCCAAGCTCAGTGACCTCTTTCCCTAGAATGGCTTTTGTTCTCTCCCATAGTCCCTGGAACAAAATCTGCTGCCAGGCACAGGATACCAGAAGCCACTCCTGACAGCCCAAGCGCAGCTTCAGAGTGATACTGGTCCACTCCAGGCCACGCTGCTGCAGTGCCAGGCCCGGCTGGCAGAGCTGGAGGCCCAGGTGAGGAGGGCCTCAAAATAACTAGCAATGGAGACGGAATAGTGGTAAGTGAAGTAGAAGCTTTACCAGGAAGGAAGAAGGATGAGGCACAAAGCAGCAGGAAGCATAGATGGGGGAAAAACACTGTGCCTGAGCTATACTGCTACTATATCTCTGTTGTCTCCTAGGTGCGGAAGCTGGAGCAGGCTCAGCACAGGATGTTGCTGGAGAGTTTAAAGCAGCGGCACCAGGCAGACCTAGAGCTCATTGAAAGTGCACACAGGTACCCACCCTGCTATCTGTGACCTGCCTGAGGGCTGGCTTGGGTCTCCTCTAAGCTACAAGACCATAGTGATATGCCCTAGGAGACCCTTTAGGAAGGTGTCCTTTTAGCAGAAGCCGCATCAAGGTGCTAGAGACATCATACCAGCAGCGGGAGGAGCGTCTCCAAAGAGAGAATGAGGAACTGTCAGCCCAGTACCTGTCCCACTGCCATGAGGCTGAGCAGGCCCATGCTGAGCTCACAGCTCAGCACCAGCACCCATTGGCCACAGCTGATCAGGAAAAAGATCAAGAGATGATTCTGCTCCGGGAGCTGCAGCGGTGAGAACAAACTCAGGGGTGTTGGGTAGGGAACCAGCTGTCAAGGATTGGCCAGAGGAGAATAGTGCTCATGAGACCCAGTGGCTCTACAACCTTAGCACAGGGCTCCAGGCCTTCGCTCAGCCCATGAGGTGAGGACCAATGACTGACCACACTGACCCATTGCCCCTCTACTGAGGCAAGAGGTGGCACACACAAGGCGCAAAGCATCTGATCAGTGCATGGTAGCAGCAAGAAAATGTCCCAGGGCCCAGCCAGACATAGGTTAATCCATTCCCCTGCTGACCCAGTGGAGGCTATTGACTAGCTCCACCTGGGAGAAATGTTCCTGCTGTGCTGGTGTGTTGATTTGATTGCTTTCTAGGTGAGAGAAACTAACAAGATACCTGTAGTCACTAAGGATAGAATAGTCCTTTTTTTTTTTTTTTTTTTTTGTCTTTTTGAGACAGGGTTTCACTATGCGGTTCAGGCTGGCCTTAAACTCACTTTGTAGCTCAGGCTGGTCTCGAACTCACAACAATCCTCCTGCCTCAGCCTCCCGAGTGCTGGGATTATAGGCATGCGCCACCACGCCTGGCTAGAATAGTCCTTTTAAGACTGCCTAAATGGCTAGACACAAAGGGTTATCCACACAGCTTTCTTCTGTTGTTGCTTGTTTGTTTTGTTGTATTTTAGGGAAGGGTCTGCAGGGTCTACAGTGTCTTACTACATAGATCGGACTTGTAGTGATTCTACTGTGTTCAACCTCCCAAAGAGCAGGATTACTAGCATGGCAGGCACCTCCACACCCAGTCTTTTTTTTTTTTTTTTTTTTGTCTTTTTGAGACAGGGTCTCACTATGCAGTTCAGGCTGGCCTTAAACTCACTTTGTAGCTTAGGCTGGTCTCGAACTCACAACAATCCTCCTGCCTCAGTCTCCCGAGTGCTGGGATTACAGGCCTGCGCCACCACGCCCGGCTTTCCACACCCAGTCTTAATCCTGGGGGTCATGGCACACCAGGGATTGAACCTCTGGCCCCTGAAAAGGGCCCTTTGCCAAATAATAGGAAGAATTGATGCATATGGCATTGAAACATCAAGAAAGAAAAGGCACCAGGAGCCAGAGAAACTTAAGGCAGAGCTGTGGGGGGAGGAGAGGAGGAGGGAAGGAGGGCTGTACCTTCCCTGAAGAGCTGCCCTGGTGTTCTCTGTGCCATCTGTCCATGTGGCCTTGCTCAGAATTTTGCTGGGCCTGCCCCATCGCTTCCTATCAGGCTGTCCATCCTGGAGATGCACAAGGACCATGAGGAATAGCTGCAGCGGCTGAAGGCCCAAAAGATTGATGCCTTCACCAGTGCCACCTCCCACACATGATATGTGTGGCCCCAGCCCTGCCCACCCAAGGTCTCAGGCCTGGATATCCCCAGGACGAGGTGTCTCAATCATCCTCCAGGTCCCTTAACGGTGTCATTGAGCAGATGGAGAAGTTCTCCAGTAGCCTGAATGAGCTGGCCTCCCGCGTGGAAGCCTTGCACCTCACCACCTCACAGGAGCGGGAGTTGGGCATCCAGCAGCGAGATGAGCAGCTGCGAGGTATGACCCTCTTGTATCTGGGGCCCCCTTGGTGGGAAGGAGGGCAAGGCATTGAGTGACCCGTGGATGTTCCCAGTCCTGCAGGAACGGCTGGACCAACAGCAGCGAGACATGGAGGAGCGCAGCCGGCTCCGGGAAGACGTTGGGAAAATGGAGGCACGCCTGAGTGAGCAGAGCCGCCTCCTGGAGCAGGTGTGCATACTCCTGTGCAGGCCGCCTTCCCCAGGGCACAGCCTGGCCCCGGTGTCCACTGCATGCCTCCTCATCCTGTCAGTGTCCCTCCCATCTCTTCCTGCCTCTGCCCACCTGTGCACACAGGGCTTCCTAGGCAGCTACCCATCCCCTGCTCCTTGGTCCCTGGCCACAGGCCCACCCTCCACAGTCCTCCCACCAGCAGCTGTACTTCTCTTTCTCCTTTCCCTGATCTGTCATATCAGCTGGTGCCTGAGGCATCAGGACAGACATTCTTGCCCACAAAATGCAGTTTAACCCCCACAGCTATGACACATTTGTTTAACTTCACACATATTATTCATGTATAAGAGCAAGCCTTATTTTAAAACAGTAACATTTTCTTTCTTTTGTCATGATATAATATATTTCATTGAACAAATTTAAAATATAGAAAATTAAAAAATTGAAATTACCACTAAGCAGAGATACCCATGGATGACAATGTCCTTTGCCATTCCAACCTAGATACAGATAACTTTTCTGTCATGATCATATCTGCATACTACTTGACAGAGTGGGCACTGTCAAGCACCTCTCTAGGCCAGGCTCAGTTACCTTTGTACCTCATGCCTATATGTGCCCTGATTCCCCAGCATAGCAATAAGTCCTCTCCTATGCTCCTCTGTTTGGCTAATGGCAACAGGCAGCCGAGCCCCAGAGCTGGCGATTTGTCTAGGGATGTTGCTATTACTTGCCTTAGACATGGTGTAGTTGGAGACCTGAGGGCAGGGCCTGGACCCTGGAAGGGCCTCCCAGGCACCCCCCACTTTGCTTCTCTTAGGGAAGGAGGCATTTGGGAGATGGAAGATGTAGGTAGGTTTGCACAGCTTCTTGAGGATCAACCAGGTCTGCTGTAGCATCAGGAGCTGGCCCTCAGCCCTGCCCTGGCCCTGTAGGAATGCTGGCGAGTGAATGCTGAGCAGTCCAAGGTGGAGTCTATGCAGCGTGCCCTGGAGGAGCAGAGGAAGTTGATGGTCCAGCAGATCAACATGGAGAGGAAGGAGCTGGAAAGGGCCAAGGTGAATCTGGCACCACCCTCCACTGCTGACTCCACCATGAAGCCCAGGGAGACTGACACCATGCTCCTACCCTTCAATCCAGAGTGCCTTGCTGGAGGAGCAGAAGTCTGTCATGCATAAGTGTGGGGAGGAACGGGACCGCCTGGCCATGGAGTGGGCAGAGTTCTCCACACAGCAGAAGCTGAGTAAAGAGCGGGCTGAGCGTGAAGTGGAGCGGGCACTGCAGGCGGACGCCCAGCGGGAGGGTACCATCATCAGCCTGGCCAACGTAAGGCCTAGAGCCTCCAGACAGCCCTGGCCTTTCCCTGGGTACATCAGCTTCCAGGCCTAGAAATTTCAGCAGTATTGCAGTTCAGGAACTCGATTCCATGATTCTGGTCACAAACCAAACTGGATGAGAAGTGAATCAAATTTCCCCATAAGGGCAACATTGAACCTAATCAATAAATTTGATTTGGTTCTTGTCCAACTTGGTTTGTGATCAGAATCATGAGAAAAATGAAATGGGAACTGAAGTACCACAGTAAGAGCATCGCATTGACATAACAAGAGTATAGGAACCAGCCAGGCATGATGATCACAACCTGGAATCCCAGCTACTCATGAAGTTGAAGCAGAAGGATCCATAATTCAAAGCCCAGCTGGGCAAGTTAATGAGAGCTTATGTCCAAAAAAAAAAAAAAAAAAAAAAAAAAAACAGCGTGTGTCTGGTATAGTAGTAGAGTGCTTACCTAGTATGTTTAAGGTACTAGGCTCAATCTCCAGTACCCAAAAGAAAGAATTAAAATAGTTATCACAGCCAGGCACTTATAATCCCAGCACTCATGAGGGTGAGGCAGGAAAATCCTTGCAAGTTTGAGACCACCCTGGGCTACAAAGTGAGCTCACAGGGGCTGGGGAGATGGCTCAGTGGAATAAGCACTTCCCTGGCAAGCACAAGGGCCTGAGTTCAATCCCCAGTTCTGCCAAACAAACATGCACATACAAAGTGAGCTCAAGGCTAGCCTGAACTGTATAGCAAGACCCTGTCTCAAAAAAAGATTTTTAAAAAAAGGAAAACAGTTGCCACCCTTGTATCATCCAAGGCACTTTATACACATTTCCCTCAATCCACGTAGAGTCTCATAACAAATGTTTTTGTTTTTTTGTTGTTTTGTGTTTGGTGGAACCAGGGATTGAACACAGGCCCTTGCACTTGCCAGACAAGTGTTTATTCTACTGAGCCATCTTCCCAGCCCCTATGTTTTTTGGTTTGGTTTAAGGTTGTTGTTTTTTTTTTTGACAGTTCAGGCTGGCCTTGTACTCACTATGAAGCCAAGGGTGGCCTTGAACTCATGACCATGGTGATCTTTCTATCTCAGCCTGCTGAGTGCTGGAATTACAGGTGTGTACCACCATACCTGGCATGAAATGTGGGGCTGTAATGTAGCTCAATGGTAGAGCACTTGGCTAACATTCTTGAGGCCCAGAGTTCAATCCCCAGAAGACAGAAAAGAACCTGAGGTTCAGAGATGGGCCTGCTGCAATTGTGCAGCTTCTGAGGATCACCGAACCTGGAAGTCCTGGCTCCACTGCCCCTCTGAGAGGCAGGTCAGGGAGGGTGACCTCATGAGTTTTGCACCAAGCCTGGGCAGCTCTCAACAGGTGATGGAAAGGTTGTGCCTTCTCTAGGAACAAGCAGAACTGAAGGTCAGGGCCAGTGAGCTCCGGGCTAAGGAGGTGCAGTTGGATACTGAGAGGGACGCTGTGGCACGGTTGCGGCAAGAGCTACAGCTGGAAAAGGAGAAGGTCAAGGCCACAGCCTTGAGCCTGCAGCTCCAAGCCCAGGAGATGGAGCATATGAGCAAGGTACGGCTGGGCTGGCCCTGGGCCGGGCCCCCAAGTGACCCCCCCTAGCTCTAACCCAGGGGCCTCCTTGCAGGCGGCCTCCAAGAAGTATGAGGAAGGTGAGCTTGCACTGCACAAGGCCCAGCAGATGCAATCTGAGCAGCGGGCCAGGCTGTGGGTGGTGCAGCGGCAGCAGGAGCAGCTTCGGCAACAGGAAAAGCATGTGCACCAGGCAGGGCCACACACACACCCCTACACCCCCCCCCACACCCCCACCCCCACCTCAACCTCTGTTGTGCAGCTGCCACCCTCCTGCTGAGTCCTCTTCTCTGGGGTTGGGGACAGGAGCACCTGAGCCTGGCCCAGCAGAGGCTACAGCTTGATTACATGCAACAGGACCTGCCTTGCTGCCTCCCGGAGCTTTTTCCCAAGGCCCAGGGCCCAGCACCCTCCAGCCTTTGTGGTAAGTGGCACTGAGAGGAAGGACAAGTCTCTGGGCCAGGGCAGGGCTACAAGCAGATTCCAGCAGGACCTTCAGCCAAAGCTGGGTTATACAGTTCTCTTGTTACTGTGAATTGGTGGGTGGGTGGTTGTATATACATGCACATGGCACTGGGGATCAAACCCACCAAGCTACATCCTCTGCGCTCTTTTTAACTTGAGATAGGGTCTCAGCAAATCACTAAGATATCCAAAACTTTGAATCTCCGCTCTGGGATTACGGGTGCATAGTACCACACCCCAAATCTCATTAGTACTTTTTCTTGTTTGTTTTTTGGTTTGGTTTGTATTGGGAATTGAACTCAGAGTTTTTGTGTTTAGCTATCTCCTTAGATCTGTTTTTATTTTGAGAGTATCCAGTGTGCTGGGCATAGTCATACAGGCCTATAATTCCATTACTCAGGAGGCTGATACAGGAGGATCACCACAAATTTGAAGTTAAACTGCATTACATATGGAGACCATTGAGAGAGAGAGAGAACATAGATTGGACTCATAATGATTTTCCTGTTTCAGCCTCCCAAGTGCTGGGATTACAGGTGCGCACCACCATGCGCAGTATCAGTCGCCATCTCAGCACACCCTGGTTGTGGGCCAGCACAGCATGAAAGCTGGGGATCGAACCCCAGCCACTGCGTTCTGGCTAAACAGGCACTTTAGTCCACTGAGCTGTCTAGCCGGTCTAGATCATGTATGAGTACAAATTCTCTAGGATGAATGTTATCATATATATATATCTGAAATGTGCCAATAAAAAAAAAAAAAAAAAAAAAGAAGAAATTATTTTGTTTTGATTTTTTTTTTTTTTTTTTTTTTTTTTTTTTTTTGGTGGAACTGGGGATTGAACTCAGGCCCTTGCGCTTCACAGGGAAGCACTTATTCCACTGAGCCATCTCCCTGGCCCCTTGTTTTGATTTTTAGTATCATCATCAACCCCAGTCTCTGGTTTTGGTGTCCACTGGGCATGGTGGCACACGCCTATAACCCCAGCACTTGGGAGGCTAAGGCAGGTGAATCATTGAGTTAGAAGAGGGCCTGGGCTACAAAGTGAGTTCAGAGACCATTCTGAACTGCATAGTGAAACCCTGTCTCAAAAAGATAAGAAAAAAAAAAAAAGAGAATAACTTTTTTTTTTAAATTTTAGGGAAGGGTCTACAGGGTGTTCAGGGTCTCACTGCTAAACCAACTAGTAGTGATCTGCCTATTTACAGCCTCCCAAGAGCTGGAATTATAGGCGCATGCCACCACGCCAAGTCTCAATTACCATCTCAGCATGCCTGGCTGGGGACCAGCACAGCAGGCCCCAGGATTGAACCCTTAGCCCCTGTACCTGCTTGCAGGCACTTTAATCTACTGTGCTATTTGGCTGGCCCTTTTAGTTAGGTGGTTTTTTGTGGTTGTGGTTTTTTTTTGTTTGTTTGTTTTGTGGAACTGGAGATTGAACTCAGGCCCTTGTGCTTGCCAGGGAAGTGCTTATTCTACTGAGCCATCTCCCCGATCAAACCTAGTGTTTGGTTTTTATTTTTATTTTTATTTTTTATTTCAGGGAAGGGTCTATAGGGTGTTCAGGGTCTCACTATTAGATCGGACTCATAGTGATCCACCTGTTTACAGC
This sequence comes from Ctenomys sociabilis, assembly GCA_004027165.1. NCBI lineage: Eukaryota > Metazoa > Chordata > Mammalia > Rodentia > Ctenomyidae > Ctenomys > Ctenomys sociabilis. The sequence goes on along the minus strand of PVKA01015747.1, from coordinate 12,392 downwards.
TTTCAAAGAGCTGGGATTACAGGCCCACCACCATGCCCTGTCTGGATGCCTCAGCGCACC
>PVKA01015747.1:0-12232 GCA_004027165.1 Ctenomys sociabilis | reverse complement strand
ACAGCTGCCTCTGCCTTTCTGGCTTCTGCACCTGCCTCCCGTCAGCACAAGCAGCTGCTGGCCGGCCCTGGCCCCTCGCACTTTCAGGCCATGCTGATACGGCTGAAACTCATAAGTGAGCAGGTGAGTGTCCCCTAGATTCAGGTCACTCTGGTCATGCTGTACAGTCCTTGCAGCACAGGGCAGAGGCAGGGGGCTGGGGACAATGATAAGACATTCTTGGATGTGCTTAGTGCACAACTCCCAGGACCCTCTACTGTCAGCCGATTTCCCAACAAAGTACCTGGCAGAAGTCCTCTGCAGCACACCTCAAGTGACCACTGGTGGTAACGACAGCAGCCTGTCTCTGTGTCCTGTGTGCTGCACTTGATGCCAGGTATCTTTATGTGTTTCATAAACTTCTCTTGGATATAGAGACACTGGGGCCTCAAGACACAGTCACGCGCTGATAAGTGGCCCCTGGAGGACAGACCTTTGCCTGGGTACCTTGTACTCCATGCTGCCTCTAGGGAGGGTGCTCAGGCTGAGAGCTGGCTCTACAGGATCAAGGTCCCCTCTCTGTACAGAGCTGTCAACTCACATCTTAATCTGCCCAGCAGGACCGTGCCTTCCTGGAGGATGAACAGTTCTACCTGGAGTCGCTGAAGAAAGCACCCTACAATTGGACCTCCCACTCAGACTGAGAGGGGCAGCTGTGCCCTCAGTGCAGCACCCCTGCCTCCCCCAAGCCACTAGCTCCTGTAGGAGGTGCACACCAGGGCTGGGCACTGTCCAGGCCACTTACAGCTCTTCATGAGACAGGGTGCGAGCATTTTCCTATCCAGGAGCTATGGCTCACACCGCAAGTCTGAGGTGGAGCAGGAGGCCGAAGGAGTTGTGACCACCAAGGCTGGCTCAGATGCCCAGCTGCCTGGGGGTCCAAAGGAGGCAGGGCTTCTCTCAGCCCGACCACTGTGCACCGTCCCCTGGTCTGCATGCAGCTGTGGTGGATCTCTGTGCCCGGGCCTCTTCCAACAAGAAGCCTTTTCTCTAGGGATGCCTTGAGCAGACTTTCCCCAGTGGGGATGCAGAGGATCTGATCTCCTGGGAGGCCTGGAGGGGACATGGAAGGGCTATACCCAGGCAGATTCCTCCTCACAGTACTCTGGACTCCTAGGTTTCAGTATCCCCCAAGCTCCCTCCTGAAGCACTTATTCCACTGAGTCATCTTCCCAGCCCCAGAAACCTTCTTTATTTGCCAACAATTTGCAGCTTTGGGTCAGACACATTAAACTATATTCTTTTTGTACTAGTTTGGTTTGGTTTGGTTTTTGTGGTGCTGGAGAAAAAAAACCTCGGGCTTTGTGTGTGCTGGGTGAGTGCTTTGCCACTAAGTTATCCCTAGCCTGTCACTGAAGAATTTTGCAGAACACATTTGCATTTATGAAAACCCATTTTGGCTGTGGGGCAGGGATCAGACAGAAAGGGCAAGAGTGGGGACAGGAAGTGTTAGAAGATTATTTGCAGTGGTGCAGGAGAGGGGACAAAGGGCAGGACTATTCCCAGCACAACACAGCAGTGTCACAGAAAAGTGCCCGCTTGGCACCTGGTGCCTGGACATGGGTCAGGAAAGTCTTGAGTGATTGAAGTGTCACTCACCAGTGAGTAGCCAATCCCCATGAGATGGCCAAGCAGTGACATCCCCCAGACACTTGGTGATGACACTGTCCTTGTATCTGTCACTGGCACTAAGGAAGCCTAATTATCTCCATACATTGCCTCTCTCTGGGCCCAGACATTTGGACTGCATATAGGAATGGGTGTTGGGCTTTTTTTACTCCTTCAATATTGTAACAACTCAAGGTCATAATGTTTCCTTCAGTTACTTTTAAAGAAATTTTGGTCTACAGAGATAGCTCAGGGATCTAAGTGCCTCCCTAGTCAAGTACAATGGATCCAGGTTCAGTCCCAGACAATTCAATCACATACTGTGCTGGCCCTGCCCTGAGCATGCCAAGCCAGCCCACCAAGATTGGGCATGGTATTGCACACCTGTAATCCCAGTGCTGGGGAGGCTGAAACAGGAGGATCACTGTGAGTCTGAGTTGCATTGTGAGGCCCTATACCAAATACATAAAACTTTTTTTAAAAAAATTACTTTTAGAGAAACTTGGTAGAAAGCAATAAGGATAACTGATAGGGTTTTTGTTGTTGTTGTTGTTTTGTTTTCAGGCACCTGGCACAGCAGAGAAACAGAAAGAAAAAGGGAAAGGGTCTTTACTTTGTTTGAGGACAAGGAGAGAATTTGGAGAAGATAATGAATTCTCTGGATTGGAACAAAGTGGGGCTAAGGGTTTTATGACCTTTTGTAAGGGGTGGGGTTTGAAGGGGATGTTTAGATAGACCTGAGGAGCTGATTGGGGTATTCCTTGAAGCAGAGGGAAGGGTGAAAGGAAACTACCCTGTGCTGAGTTGGAGAAGAAGGGGAAGTGGTCTTGGGGAAGATGGCCTTTTGTTTTTAAGGGCTTCAGCCATATTAGATGACTGCTATAATGATTTCAGCAATTCATACTAGAGCCAGACCCTATCAGTATTGTGGGTATCCAGGCTCAACACTCACACATAAGGAGCTGGGGAGATGGCTCAGTGGAATAAGCACTTCCCTGGCAAGTGCAAGGGCCTGAGTTTGATCCCTGGTTCCGCAAAAAAAAAAAAAAAAAAACAACCCTTACACCTATACACTGTTTGCCTCAAGATGAACACGTAGGGATGGGCCTTTCAGACGGTACCACTGCAAGTAAGTCCCACACCCAAGGGCTTTGTGGACTTGGAAAGAGAGCAGGCCTGTAGGAGCCCGGGGGCCCAGTAAACAGGCCTTCGCACCTCCACCTGGACATCCATCCTGTCTGTCCTCAGCTGCAGAGGGGCCAGGCCGGATGGCTCTGGAGATATACAGAAGAGGATCTAACAGCAAAAGGAAAACATTAAAAGGAGCCATGATATAAACACAGTCCACCTGGGCCAACAGCTTTCGCTTCCACTGCACGTGCATCCAGAATTTGCAAGGTAAGCAGCAGTTTCTTGGGGCAGGACCAGCTTAAGTGCTGCTGGCCTGTGAGTCCTCTCATGGCTTACCAGACAGAGAGTAGTGTGCGGAGGTTGGTTTAGAGGTGATGATGAGCAGTTTAGCTGTTTGGCTGTATGGTCCCTTCCTGCTGGACAGAGGCCTCTCATTGCATCTGAGTGTGATGTCAAGCTTCTGCTGGTATCAGAGCAGCTCACCTTGTCCTAGCCTTGCCTTGGGATGTCAGAGAAGGCTTCTGAGACAGACCACTCCTACTGGTATTCCCCAGGCCACAGAGGGAAAAGTGAAGTAGTAAAAAGCAGAAGTGACAGCATGTGCCAAGGCCCTGTGACATGAGGAGCAGGGTGTGCAGAGAAGTGGAGGTCTGCCTCAACCGAAGCTCATATTCTAGGGCAGAGTGCTGGGGTTTGGGGCAGAAAAGGATTTGAATTATGTGAGCCACCAAGTTTGACCTTGTTAGAACTGGATCCCAAGGATGATGCAGCTCCATAAAAAACATCTCATGTCCTTAACCAGGTCCCTGATGCTGCATAGGAACCAAATCAGCCAGATAGGAATTTGAATAGAGCCTTTTATTTACTGAGCCCAGGTCGTCAGCCATTTCTCACACAGAAGGCTGATCAGCACCCAAACATGGGTAGCAGGGGGTATTTATAGCATAAATTGCATCCAGTTTGGTAATTGAGTTTGTTATCTAGCACAGAACAACAGAAAATTATATTTATTTGACACAGCTGCAAACTATTTGTAAGTAAAGGTCTTTTACAGCTTAGTGATAAGTATATTTTTATAAGATATATCTTAAGCTGACTGCACTATAGAAGATAGTTAAGGAGGGAGTTTGTCTTAGCTTGCTGCCTCAACAAGAAATATTTATTGTTTAGCAGCCTTGAGCCGAGAGGGAGAGAGTAGATAACAGGAAGCACAAGGGTTTTTAAATAATTTTCTACAGTAAAGGCACAAAGTTTTGTTAACCCTTTACAGTTGTGTCGTTAGTTGCAAATGAGATGATCAAGATCTGTACTTGGAGCTGGGGATTTAGCTCAGCGGTAGAACACTTGCCTAGCAAGCTGTAATCCTGGCAGGTTAATTCAGATGGAACAACCCTGTTATTACCTCCTCGTCCCAAGTGAGACACCTGCAAAGACAACAGGAGGTAAGGTCATAATCTGGGATTTAAACCCAAGCAATCTGCGTCCAGAATTAGGGCATGGACCCTACTCCTTTCTTGAACCCTGGTTTGCAGGGTCAGTGAGCTTAGGATGTCTCCTGCAGGCTTCATAAATCTGGATGCAAAGTGTCGGCCTGATAGCTCAGCAGACTAAAGCAGCTGCTCATGTAGAGCGCAGCGAGTTCGATCCCTGGCTTGCCAGGCCGGCCCTGCCCCTGGGGCGCACTGAGATGGAGATTGAGACGGGGCCTGGTGGCGGGCACCTGTAATCCCAGTTCTTGGGAAGTTTAAAACAGGAAGATAACAGGAGTGCGGTCTGCGTAGTGAGACCCTGTAGTCCCTGTGCGTTCTTCGGGTGTGCCGCCCCCTGGTGGCTCTCGCCGCTGTGGCCCTCCAGGCACCGGGCACTTCCTTAGCCCAGGCCGACGCGGCTCGGGGCGGGGCCGGCGCAGCGCTCAGGCACTGCTGCAGCCACCTCACCCGGGTCCTGGCTGCAGCCTGCGGAAAGATGGCGGCGCCCTGGTGGCGAGGCGTGCTGTATAAAAGTCGGGGATGGCGGGGCTTTGGCATCTCGGGTGAGGGGTCCAGTACTGGGGAGTTCTTAGTCCCCTGGATGAGGCAGGCGCGCCCCCCGGGGCTCGGACCGCAGTCGGCGTAACACCCTCCTCTGCCTGCAGCTGCTCTCGGCCGCCGGACGCCCCCACTGGGGCCGATGCCCAACCAGGACATCGATGTGAGAAACCTGGAGCGCCTGGAGAAGTACCGGAGCTTCGACCGCTACCGGCGCCGGGCGGAGGAGGAGGCGCGGGCCCCGCACTGGTGGCGGACCTACCAGGAACATTTTGGGGAGAAGACAGGTGCGGGGCGACGGGGGCTGGAGCTGTGGGCACCGTCGTCGGCCCTGGGGCTGGCGCGGGGTGGGGGGTCCGTGGCACGTTTGCGTCCCCCGGGCGGGGGCCGGGAAATCGCCTTCCTGCCCCCTCCAGGAATGCTCACGTTTTGCTTCTCCTACTTGGAGAATCATCTCTCCACTATCAAGAGTTCCGGCTTCCTAAAATGTGCATTCCTAAGCCCCTTTTCTAACAGCTTCCCAATGCCTCACTGGAGGCCTCTGTGTCCCTAAAACACTGCATCTAGCCGCGGCCACGCTGTGTTGTGTCCTGGCTGCCTGCTCCCACCTTTCCTCAGATCGCAAGCACCCAGCAGTTGGGGACCCTGTCTTGCATACTCAGTACCTGGCACGGTGTGTCCAGTGCTTTGCTAAGTGAAATTAAAGCCCAGGGCAAGGTGACTTAAGGACACAGTCTAAAGGATTTGCCAAGTAATCCATTTTTGCGAGGGGTGTGGTGGCCCCTGCCTGTAATCCCTGGAGGATCAGTAGGCTGCTCAGAGCCAACCTGGGTACATAGTGAGACCCTGTCCTAAAAAACAAACAAAAAGTCCCACGCATCCATTTTGATGCATTTATACATACTTTTTATGGGTTAAGGAATTACAAGCCTGTAACCTGACTTAAGCCCACCCTATCCTCTTAGGGATAAACATCTCTGAGCCTCATTTTCTTTAATCCTAAAAGGAAGTAATTGTGTCTCTCCCCAGACTGCTGTGAGGATTAAAGGATGTGGTCTGTTAGTGGAGGGTGGGAGCTGTGACTGGAGCTTGAACTCTGGTCCTTCCCACTGAGCTGCATCTCCACCTATCCCCTCCCCCCACCCCCCCCCACACTTTTTTTTGAGACAGTCTAAATCCATGATGGCAGACCTTTGGCATGCATCATGTTGTTTCTCTTCTAAGACAGATGTTAATGTGTGAATTGCTTTTTCTAAACTAAAACCTCGGCGTCCAGCTTTCATTGCAGTGTTGGCTCTTTGCTATAAATGAGTTTTGGATTGTAGTTTAGGCACTTGTCTCTAAAAGGTTCACCACTACTGTAAGTCGCATTACCCAGGCTGAGCTTTCCATCTTTTGCCTTAGTCTCCCCACGGCGATGGGGTTACAGCTGTATACCACTGTGCCCAGTGGAACTCCTAAAACTTTTAGACTAACGCTGTTGCTGATGAGGACTTAATATATGTGTCTGGGGTGAAATGACAAAGGTGTTGGGCTGAAAGTTGTCCAGTGCCTTACTACTCAAATTGTGTTCTGCAGCACAGCATTACCTAGGAGTTTATAATTCCTGATCTGATTTACACAGTTTAGCTCCTCATGAAAGTGCAGAAGTGCTTTAAGTTGGAGCTTCAGCTGTTCATTCCATAGGACACAGGTGTGAGTCCATAGCCAGCTGTGATCCCAGTTGTAATTTTCTTTTTTTTTTTCTGGTACTGGGGACTGAACTCGGGACCTTGCGCTTGCTAGGCAAGCTCTTATTCTACTGAGCTATCTCCCCAGGCCTCCAGTTGTAATTAGAATGGTCATCTTTCTTGATTTCCCATGAGTTGGACAAGACAATGTGACCTGGTTTAGGGAACCCAAACATCACCTTACCTTATGTCTGATTTGCTCCCAGTGGGGCCCTCTTCAGATGTGGGGAGATTTATGAATCAAAGAGAAGTCTCCAACAGCTGACCCAGAAGTCTGGGTAGGATCAGGAGTTTAACCAAGAGAATTAATCCTGCGTCCTCCAACGTATCTTCCTTCCCCAGATCCTAAAGACAAAATTGATATTGGGCTGCCTGCACCCAAGATCTGCCGTGCACAAAGGCTACTGGAACGGAAACGGATCCGCCAGGAGCTTCGAGCCAGTGTGGAAGAGGAGCGGGCAGCCCGTCTCCACACAGGTAGGCCTCCGAGGACGGGCACCATTGGTCCCTGTCCCTTCCCTGCATCCAACTCCTTGTTCCTTCCCAGCCAGCATTCCCCTCGAGGCTGTGAGTGCAGAGTGGGAGAGGACCTGTGGCCCCTACCACAAGCAGCGGCTGGCTGAGTATTATGGCCTCTACCGAGACCTGTTCCGTGATGCCACTTTTGTGCCCTGGGTCCCCCTGCGCGTGGCCTATGCTGTGGGTGAGGAGGATCTGATGCCTGTATACTATGGCAACGAAGTGAGTCCGACGGAGGTAGGAACCATTCACTATGTCCTTTCCCCTGCCCTGCATATCCCCATTGCAGTGTCATAGAGAGCTCCTACATTTGGAGTTTCCTGGAATATAAAACATGAGAGTTGCAAAGACAGTAGTGTAAAACATAGGTAAAAGAAGCTCCATCTTTGCATGTTCCTGGGACTGGCCACTGTCCTTAACAAGTGGTCGTTTTTATGATTCAGATCTTTTGTTGTTGTTGGTACTGGGAATTGAACACAGCTTCACATTTGGCCAGGCAGGCACTGTGCCACTGAGCTACATCCTTGCCCTTATGGTTCATATCTTAGAATAGGCAGCTCTGCAGATCCCTCCTATTACATCTCTTGGCCTGGGTATCTCTGTGAGGGGTTTTCAAGGTTCCTAGTTTGAGTCACCCACTGCCCAAAGCTCTAGCTCTCAAGAAGACATTCTGTTTGTGATGGCTTATCTGTCCCTGGTGGGAGTGGCAGTGTTGCTGTTCTGTTTCTGCCAGGCTGCTCAGGCCCCAGAGGTGACCTATGAGGCAGACGAGGGCTCCATATGGACACTGATGCTCACCAACCTGGGTAGGTGTCTGAGGATCCCTGGGCCTCCTGCCTCCTGCGTCCTCCCCAGCAGCTGGGGAGGACGGGATGAAGCACTGCAGCTCCTTCCACAGAAGGTCTGCAGGGCCTGTGGTCAGGGTGTGTTTCCGTGCAGATGGACACCTGCTGGAACCAGATGCTGAGTACCTCCACTGGCTGGTGTGAGTTTCTGGTGGGGCAGAGCAGGGGATGTGCGGAGAGACCCAGGAGCCTGTAAGGGGTTGCCACTGAATTTCAGTCTTGGCTGCACTGTAGACTGACCACAGGGTTGCTTTGTTTTGATTTGAGATGGGCTCACTATGTAGTGCAGGCATTGAACTCATTTATGTAGCTCAGGCTGACCTCAAACTCATAGTGATCCTCCTGCTTCAGCCTCCTAAGTACTGGGATTATAGGCATGCACTATAATCCTGGCTTACACTGAGAGATTTTGAACTAACCTCCTAACCCAGTGATCTCCCTCACATGTGTCTGTTGATGGGGTGGTCCCTGGGATCCTTTGTTCACCCAAAAGGTGCAAAAGAAAAGATAACAAGCTTAAGCGAGTATGTACATGTAATGCTGGGATAAGCCACCCCAGTGCAGGGCTAGGCAGACTCCTTGACAAGACTCCAGATTCCCAGAAAAAGAAAAAAGCAACCTGTGGTGGCCTTCCTTTCCAGCCTGAGTGGCTGGGCAGACCGTGCTTGTGGGGCAGAGTAGAAAGGCAGCACAGCCAAGCTGTCATCCTGCCAGCCTCCAGAGTGAGGTGCTCGCCTCTGAGCCCCTCCTGTTCCCTGCACTGGTTTGCAGGACATCTGTGGGGTCAGAAGCTTATCATGCTGGAATCTATCCCCTCAGGGAAGGAGTTTACCCTCTCAGGCCAGGAATCCCTGTAACATCTCCTTCAGTGGCAATAAACAGATTCTTGTTTCCTATCAGAACCAACATCCCAGGAAACAGGGTAGCTGAAGGACAGCAGACATGTCCCTACCTGCCCCCCTTCCCCGCCCAAGGCTCTGGCTTCCACCGCTTTGCCTTCCTGCTCTTCAAGCAAGACAAGCCCATTGACTTCTCTGAGGATACTCGCCCCTCACCCTGGTAATCATCAAGCCACTCCCCTAGCCCGGTCCTCTCCTGACCTAGATCTTGAGGCTAACAAAAGAGTGGGACAAGATCTTTGGTGGGTTATGGGTGGGAGAGGGAAGGGCTCTGTCACCCCCAAATTCTGAGCTGTGCCCATCTTCTCACAGCTACCAGCTGGCCCAGAGGACCTTCCATACATTTGATTTCTATAAGAAACACCAGGAAGCCATGACTCCTGCTGGCCTGGCCTTCTTCCAGTGCCGCTGGGATGACTCTGTCACCCGTATCTTTCACCAGCTTCTGGGTAAGGGCACATCGGCCGGACTGGGAAGTGGGGTACAGTGCCCCAGCTGGGCCCCACCTCAGGCATGGACTCCACCTTGGACCTTCACTCCTGTTGCAGACATGCGGGAGCCCGTGTTTGAGTTTGTTCGGCCACCAGCTTACCACCCAAAGCAGAAGCTCTTCCCCCACCGGCAGCCTCTGCGCTACCTGGACCGGTACAGGGACAGTCATGAGCCCACTTATGGCATCTACTGAGAGACCACATTGTGTCCATCCCAGAGGGTGAGCTGTGCCGGGGGAACAGGAAAGGTGCAGCTCTGGAGGGATAAGCTGTGGGGTCTGTACCTGATGCAGCCCCCTGGGAGCCCCTCCTGCAAAGCCCAGGACTTGAAGCAAAGGACATTGTGGATGTGGGGGAAAGGGATGTGAATAAAGTTGATTGCTGGGGCGGGGGGAGATAGATGACTCAGTGGAATAAGCGCTTCCCTGGCAAGCTCAAGGGCCTGACTTCAATCCCCAGTTCCGCCAAAAAAAAAATAATAATAATAAAGCTCAGTGGTGTAGAAGACTTCCAGGTCCTCATCTTGGTCCAAGAAACCAGTATTTGTAATCCCAAAGTTACGTTATTGGAATCCCATCAAGTTGATTCCAATCTACCACTTTCCATGCAACCCACGACGAAAATGAAGATACTAAATTATATTTTTAATCATCAGAGTCGAGGGACTCTAGGTCCAGCCATGAAGATGGCTTTCCAGAACCAAGAGGGCAACCCAGGGCCTCACCCAGTTTTATTCAGTGGAAGAGTGGCTTGAGGAGGATTGACCGAGAATTGTGGGAAGTAGGTGACTACTGTGAGCTGAGCTAGGTGGGTGGTCTACACTTACCTCTGCTATATGCAGAGAGGATCTGCAGAGAGTAATCTGCATATAGTATCTAATGTTTTGGGAAGTCCGGTGCTTCATCTTTGATGTCTTTCAAGCCCCAGGAAGTCATAGCATCTATCTTGAAGCTGGGTCCCAGATGGCAGTGTGGAGCATTAGCTCTCTGTCCTGTCTCCACCCAGCTCACATTAAGGAGCAGCAGGCTTACCAGGGAAACACGCATGCCACCTTCAAAGACTATCACCAGCACCTCAGCTAGACCAATACACATTGCTTAAGGCCAATTGAAGGATAAACAGAAGCCTTAGCCAGCTCTGTACATAACAATACAAGGAAATAGGATCAGGCTCAGTCAAAATGGAGACAGTCACTCTTTTAAGGAGAGCTGCTCAGGTGGTCCTCCACACAGAATAAGCACTTGACTGGCAAAAGCAAGGGCCTGAGTTCAATCCCCAGTTCTGCCAAATAAAGATGATTTCTGTCATTGCTAGCCTCAGTCAGTATTCCAGGAACAATAGAAAACCTCCAGTGAGCTGTACTGCATGGTGAGGCACAGGGGGCCTCCTCCCTGCCACAGAGTCAGGGGCCCCATTCCCCCATGGCTGAAGGTAAGGACAGCAGAGAAGGCGGCAGTGAGCACCACCAGTCTCCTGAATTCCCTCATGTGCTTAGAGCAGGGTGTATAGCTCTGTGGCACAGCACTTGCATGGTATGCACCAGGCTCTGGTGGCCGACTTCTGTCCCCACCCGCATGCTTTGAAGGAGAAGTTATAGAGACCACCAGGTGCAATAGTCACACAGCCAGCATGCTCTGACCCTCACTGGGTAGTTAGTGGCCTCCCTACACACACAAAAAGGCCATCTGGTAGCAGGTCACAGGGAAAGCTGTTTTATAGAAACAATTCACTTGTCACTTCAGAGACATAGTGCTTGCTGTATTGCGGACTGGAGCTGTCCTTGCTATTGTTTGAGCACTCCACTACCTGCCAGGAAGCCAAACAATGCTTGGGGCTCTCTGCTCAAAGAAGGGGAATGTCTGAGTCACCCCAGGCTTAGCATTCTAGCCCAGGGACTCATCTTAAGAAGAATCACGGGAGAAGGGGAGCTGAAGGTGTCTGCCAAAGAGGCCTTATTGTTTGACAGGTGGCCACTGCCTATAATCCTGGCTGAGGAAGCCGAAGCAGAGGGATCAAGCTCAAGGTCAACCTGGGCAATACAGCAGGAGACCCAGTCTCAAAAAAGGAGGAAATCTTATTGTTAACTGGTTTCTCTCTAGGTAACCAGAAATTTCCAACCTGTTTACTTCAGAACCAAAATTATGCATAACCCAGAGAAGGGAAATGGCACGGCCTAATTTAGCAAATGCCTGAAACCCACCTCCAGGAAAAAGTGCAGCAGAATGCCCAGGCTCAGAAACTGGCTTTTACTGAGCCCTAGCCGCCCCCTCCCCCCGCATCAGTTCCAGGAGTGCCTTAATATTTCCAGGTGCCCACGGGCCCAGTAGGTTTCCCTGACCTCTGGTAGTTTGTTTTTGTTCTGTTGAGAGAGTATCATGTAGCCCTGGCTGGCCCTGAACTTCCCTCAGCCTGCCAGATTTCAGGATTATAGGCATGTACCATGATGCCCAACTTGTAAAGCTCTGCTCTCAAACGGCTAAGGCCCTACCCCAGAAGAGCTGGGCTGAGGGTCTAAGAAAGCAGAATGAAGGTGCCAGGGATGTCCTGGGCTTTTGCAGAAAATGGAGTGGGGACGTCGGAGCAGGGTCACCGGAGGCTGCCGGCGGCAGGCACCAAACGTGCCTCGGGGCAAGGCCGTGGCTCCTCCCGCGGCAGCCCCACCCTCTCACCACCAGCCTTGGGCCCTGCCGCCTCCGTCATGGCCGCGAAGCTGCTGGAAGACAAGCTGACCTGCTCCATCTGCCTAAACCTCTATCAGGACCCGGTGACGCTACCTTGCGGACACAACTTCTGCGCGGCTTGCATCCGGAAATCGTGGCGCTGCTGCGAGAAGGCCTGCCCCGAATGCCGAGAGCCCTTCCCTGACGGCGCCAAGTCGCGCCGCAACGTAGCGCTCAGCGGGGTGCTGGAGGTGCTGAACCTCGCCCCGCCGGAGCCTGGCCC